>PVIU01014469.1:0-41815 GCA_004026605.1 Ondatra zibethicus | reverse complement strand
CACTTGCTCATTTGTTCATGGTGTATCACAGGTGCACATCCTACAGGGAGTAGGCCACATCCATCAGGAATCGTTCCCTGGGACCTGTGAAAGGGCTCAGTGGGTAAAGGTTTGCTGCCAAACCTGACGATCTGAGTTCAATCCCCAGGACCTACACAGTACAAGAACTGACTCCCTCAAGTTGTTCTCCAATCTCCACACCTACATGGAGGTGTGTGCACACATATGCACACACACACACACGCACAGACACATACATGCAAGCACACACATGCACATGAGCGCACACACACACACTTTTATACATATAAAGAATTGGGCTTTTATCTACAACGTTCTGTCATGGGTAGGAGGAGGAGCTTGTAAGATCTCCTCTCTTCTTGAGTTGCTGCAGGTAGCTAACAGTTATGGGGAAGGAAGACCCTTGTTCCTCTGAGGCATAGCTTATTCCAAACAATAAACTATAACATAAATAATGCATTTATATAAAAATACCTTCAAACGCAAAGAAGATATGACAGTGGCATCAGTTGAGGTATTTATTAGATTATTTTGACTGGGGACAGAATTAAGAGCCTCGCACATTCTAGTCACTGAGTTATACCCTGGCTCCACTATATTGAATCTTTTTCAATCTCCTTTGTGTCTGACCCAGGAGAAGATACCTGGATGCTCACACCTGCTTTGTGATGTGTGTTTTTCTGTGGTTCCTGTTATTGGGTTGAAGTGTGAAGAAAGTGTGACTGACAAGCTGGGAAGTGGAAAAGGGACCATCATTGTAACAGCCTTTTCTGAACTGTGGGTATATCATGTGACCACCAAAAACTACTGCCAGTTCACAAAAGTATGAGGGTGAAGGGCAAGATACCCTTCCGTATCTGTAGGAAAACTGCACAGACCACTGTGGACCCTGGGGGGCTCCCTCAGCACTACCAGAGTTGACCAGAGGACAGTCCACAGCAGGGTGTATTTAATAGGAGGTGTACAGCGAGTTCTCCTGACAGTAGGAAAAGTTCTCTGACAGAGCCACAGGTCTGAATCCCATCCAGAAATGTGTTCGTCCGAACCCGTTTAACAAGGCAGTCATGAAGTGACTGTTCACTGGTACAGCCCTGGGAAGCTGGGGATGCATGTCTGTGACACCCTGGGAAGTTGGGGACTCATGGACTCGACACCCTGGGAAGCAGGGGACTCTAAGTCTGGCAGCCCTAGGAAGGGGAGACCTGGAAGCTAAGGGATGGCCCGTGGCTTCATGGCTTCGTAATCTCCTGCCAACTTTGCTAAGGAATTCCTCAGGACGCAGCAGCTCCAGAGACACCAGAGGGTTCTGCCTCTTCACCCCTACCACTGTTACTTTCTTTACAAAACAGTAAGCGATCAACTCAAGTGATCCCAGGGCTTTTCTGAGAAACATTCTATCAATATTTGATGCCTCTCTTTCCTTCACACCCAATCAAAATGAATCAAGGGGCTTGGCGTTCTCTGCCCTGAGGAAATGCTGGCATTTTCTAATGCTGCGTGTCTCTGTCTCTCAGTTGAGTGTGAGCAATGTGTGTGTGATAACAGAGCAAAAGAGGAACAGCCACTTCAAAGAGGACAGCCAGGACCGTAAAACAGCAGCGAAGAGGATGTGTCATTGGGGGGATGGCAGAATATATGTGATAGAGAGGGACGGAAGGGGCACGGGGATTGAAGTGCTGAACTGGATGGAAGCAGGGGAATAAGGTAAGGGGTCTGAATGGGTTAACCAAAGGAAAGGATTGTGAGACAGCCATATGGAAACCCACTAGTAGGCGAGATAATTTCAAAATATTTTTTTTTAAAAAAAGTTCAAATGGAGATACTATGCATGAGTGGACAACACAGTTCCCAAAAAAAATTATTGCAAAAATCATGAGATGCCCCCCTAAGAGTTAGTTGGTAGCCCCCACTCCTAGCTGAGGAACAATTGCTGGCTGTAGCTCCTGCAGGAGAGAGAATCATTCTTTTACATGGGTTGTCCGTGATTCACTGGATCATCCCCTGCCCCCAGAGACAGTGAGACCCGAACAAAGTTTCTACCTCCTCAGCGCTGGGATTATTTACACTAGGTTATTTAAAGAAAAAAGAAGTGGGAATGGGAGAGAGTTGTTAGGGGAAATCGTGGCAGAGAGGAGAAAATAGGGATGAAAACGATCATATTACATTGTATACATATATGAAATTCTCAAATATATTGACATGCACATGAAAAGAAAGAGATTAAGAGCATGCTTCTACAGGAGTGACACAGGGGACCAGGAAAGAGGAGACCCATGTGTGTGGGTCCCGGCTTCTCCTATCGTTTTACTCCATCCTTTACTCTTGCAGATGTAAGATCCACACGGTCTACTTCTGGTCAGAAAGGTTTCCCTCCTCGGCTTCCCGCATGAGCTTATAGCACCGGCCACACCTCAGCCACAGCGGCTCAAGTCCCCATAACGTTCTCCTTGGTGCCCAGTGCTGTCCACTGCTTCAAAGTTCCCTTTCCACGACTAGGTTCCAGGAAGGCGAGACAGGGGACTTGCTACTTGAGGGAATCTGTGGTATTCGCTGGGATTTGCATGCAGTCACCATGAGCTAAATGATTAAATCAATGTATTCTTACACTAGGGTTCGCTCCAAGTTGACTTAGCTGTGAGTGTTGAGTGTGACTGACCCAATTCATGACAGCATTGCAGGAGTCCATCCTCTGGCGAATTCACATGTTAGGTCTCAATATTTTTTCACGCTGATATTAAATAAAATCACAACCCCAAATACGTGAAAGGAAAATATTTTATAAATGTTTCATACTGAGTTTTTCAATAGACTATAATCCTGAGGCTAGTTTTAATTTACAGTGGTCAGGATTATAAACTTAATTTCATTTCCTTTACAGCAAATGTAATGCCAAGTTTTGTTCTGTGATAAGAACTAGGTGGTTGCAAGTTCCTATGGGCTCAGGAACTCAGCCCTATCTGAGAAGTTCAGCATCTTCCTCTGAATGCGGAGGGAGATCTGGGAAAAGCCAGACAGAAGTGGGGCTACTGCTACCCTAAGACTTTCCCCTTCTGCCGCACGGTATACAGAGGGGTGTTCACTTTCTCCAGAGCATCTAACATCTCAGAGATAAACATCCAGTGCTTTCCTTCAGGTTCTGTGTTCTCTCTGGAGCCTTAGGCTCACAGATCTAGGCTGACCGGCCAGTGAGCCTCAGGGATCCTCCTGTTTCCACCTCCCCAGCGCTGGGATTATAAACACAATCCATCACGCCCTGCTGTTTGTTTACATGGGCCCAATTCATCACGCCCCGCCGCCGTTTACATGGGTTCTAGAAGTCATACTCTGGTCCTCAGGCTTCTTCAACAAGCACTTGACTGACTGAAGTGTCCTCCTAGCCCTAAGATCCTCCCCACCCCCACAATACCGTTCTTTACTTCTCACTCTGAAAAATCACCTGCTCATAAGATGGCTTCATTTGTTTGAAGTCCAATGTCACTTTCCTATCCCAGGTGCCCACCCACCCATCCTGTACATGTGGGATTTTCATTTACATGCTCCATGTGATTACAGGTATGAGCTACCACACCTAGTTCAAAATATTGTTTTTTAAAAAGTTATCAGAAAGAAAAAGTTTGCTGGTATAGAAGAAGGAGGAAGGAAGGAAGGAAGGAAGGAAGGAAGGAAGGAAGGAAGGAAGGAAGGAAGGAAGGAAGGAAGGAAGGAAGGACCCAGATGACCAACACCTGGTGCCTTAGTATGTAAACTACAGCACATTATTTTTAACTAGTAAATAGGCATTAAATTGTAGGTGGCTCAGCAGGTAAGGGAGCCTGCTGCCAAGCCTGATGACCTAGTGAGTTCAGTCCTCAGCACCCATGAGATGGAAGGAGTGAACAGACTCCCTAGGGTTGACATCTGACCTCCACAAACATGCCATGACATATGTGCCACACAGGGGCCCTGCCAGGGTTGTGTGTGTCTGTCCTGGAGGGGCCCTGCTGGGGTTGTGTGTGTCTGTCCTGGAGGGGCCCTGCTGGGGTTGTGTGTGTCTGTCCTGGAGGGGCCCTGCTGGGGTTCTATGTGTCTGTCCAGGTGGGGCCTTGTTGGGGTTCTGTGTGTCTGTCCTGGAAGGGCCCTGCTGGGGTTCTGTGTCTCTGGACTCTCAGGCTTCTGCTTCCAAATACTTGGACTACAAGCCTGAGCCACTGTCCCCATCGCCATACAGTTTTTCTTTTAAGACATAAACAAATAATTGAAAGTTACTGTTCCTAAATTTCTGCACTGAAATAGCCAGCTGGAAAGGGTAACTGTTACTTTAAATGGCAGAAAGGACAGGACTAAAAAGTCCTAGAAAATCAGAAATTACAGGCAGAGACAAAGAACTTAGGTAGGAACAAACCATTTCGTGTAACTTGAAAAGCCATTTTGTGTGACTTGAAATACGATGCCGGAGCTTGCCAGGAGGCAGCTCTGTCAAGAGCTAGGACTGAGAAGCAAGTCCAGGCAGCTCAGACAGGCAGGCCTTGATACACTAACCAAGTGACCCCAAGGTGATGTTGGATGCTAGTGAACCAGTCCCAAGCTGTGAGCCCCGAAAGCCAAAGCTACTGCCCAGTGAAATGACATAAAAAAATTGTAACTTTAGAAATGGCCTCTAGGATTGTGCTGCCTTTCTCTGAGAGTTGGTTTCTCTAGTCCATCAGCAAGCAGCCTTAAGACTCTGTGTATGCCCTTGTCTTGGTGATCAATGAACGTCTGGACTTCCGTTGGGCACACACAAGGCCACTAGTCAGTCCCAGCTGCTGGTCTATGCTCTCAAGGAATTCCTGGACCGTCACCAATGCTATCCTCCCAGCCTGCCACAGCCGAAGGACTTCACTGCAGATGCAGGCAGAGAGCCTGTAGGCTTCCATAGTGTCCTTACCAGAGACAAGTCCCCAATGGAACCCTATTAGTATGATAGTATAAGGAATGTTTATGTGAATAAACCAAGTATATTCAAAAGACAAATCTTGCATGGGCACCCTAGTTACCCGGTGCCTCACAGTCCATAGGCTGGCTGTGCTCTTGGCAAACTAGAAATTAAATGTGAATTCTTTCATGCAGCTTCTGGAATCTTGCCTGCACGTGGGAGATTTTATTCAGTCGTCATTTCTTTTAGCATGACCTTGGTCCACAGTTAGTGTGAGCAAGGGCTGTGTGTGTGACAGAAGATAGTTCTGCTCTGGGGGAGGTGAAGGTGTCACATGTGTGAGCAAGCTGACCAAAGTTTAAGAACATTGCTTCCATATTTTCAGGTGTTTGAAAGGCTAAGATGCTGTTAAGAGTGTGGTCACCAGGAAAGGGCTGCTTCAAAGAACGTCAGGTTTGGGTTCTGACCTCCTGTTCGTGCATGGTGGATCAGAAACCACGTTTCTTCTGGAAAGAATTCCAGACATTAAGGTAAGACGTGTAGGCTTGGAGAAGGGAGGGGCCCTGAGTTCCGCCTTATAGCTGTCTTGTCTCTTTGAAGTTAAAACCAATGGCCCTCAGGGTAGAAGAACCCTTCAGATTTTTCGGTGAGATTCTCAAAGCCCAAAGCAGTTCACCTACTCCTAGCCCCCAGAGTGGGCAAAGGCCAAAGGATGTTTCTGTCAGAAAGGATGGTGGTCTCCTGCATAGCCTCTTTCTCTCCACAGCTGCTGAGCTCTGACTGTGGAATATGCTTTGCTCATCAGCAGGCCACATTTCCAGAGAAAACAACTCAGTCAGGAAATCATTTCAAATATCCCATTTGACACTCTCAAAATTCAGCTAAGGAAAAAGTATATATCCTATTCTTTTAATTTTTTTTTGTCTGAAAAGTGCCTTTATTTCATTAAAAATGCAACAACAATGAGCTGCCACTTGGTGTAAGATCTGTCTGCTGTGGTCCCGAGGGCTGATGCGAAGGTCAAGGTCCCTCAACATCTTGATCACTTTAAGTAGCATCTTTTTTTAAAACTAATCTTATTTTTTTAGATTTATTTATTTTTATGTGCACTGCTGTTATGTCTGCACGTATGTCTGTGCAAGGATGCCCAATCCCCTGGAACTGGAGTTACAGACAGTTGTGAGCTGCCATGTGGGTTCTGGGAATGAAACCCGGGTCTTTTGAATGAGCATCCAGTGCTCTTAACCACTGAGCCATCGCTCCAGCCCTGAAGCAGTATCTGTAACTGAACTGAGTTCATCAATTTAGAAAAGGAGTGTACAGCTGAAACTCTGGAATGCCTACTCAGGCCCACGTGTTGGAATTACAGGTAGGAATAATGCCTGCTTCGCTTTTTGTGTAGGGTCTGAGGATCTGAACCCCAGACTTCATGCTTTCTCAGCAAGTACTTCACCCACTCACCCGTCTCCCTGGTCCGCATGAGTTATTAAATATTGTCCCAGGATACTAACCCAAGCAATGAAATAAATGATGGATGTGAATTCTGATGTCATAGCTCAAGGGTGAAACTTCCCTTATGGGTCATTTGGTTCCCAGCTGGTGCTCCCGGTCCTCTGACAGTATCTCTTGGAGGCAGGCTCTAGGTAGAGGAAGTGGGACACGGGAAGCAAGCCTTGAGGTTTCTAGCTGGGCCCACTTCCTGTCTGCTTCCTGGACCACTGAGATGTGAGCAAGCAGTCGTCAAATATTCCCAGGACCACAGAACCACTCATTGCCATGCCTCTCTTTCTCTCCACGACAGGCTGCACCCCCCAAGATGTGAGTACCCCCTCCTCTCTGAGTTGCATTTGTTGGGGGTATCTGTTCACAGCAACAGGAAAAGGGATGAACACAGAGATCTCTGGAAGGTAAAACTCACCACCAGTTAGGGAAGTGGAGAAAGTTTAGGCAGGAACTGGAAAGTGAATGGTTCTGGAAGCAAGAAGGGATTGAGAAAGAAAGAAAGGAAGGATGGACGGTCCTGAGAACGGTGAACTAGGGAAGAGGTCTCAGTCCACCGAGCACTCCTAAGACAACAGAGTTGGTTATCACTTGCAGATGCAAACATGACGTTACTTAACATTGTGGTGTTTTTCCTTAAGGGCAATTCAATGTCTGCTACCTGCCTGGGGAGCTGGGAGAGACGATCTGAACTGGAAACTTAGTACAATCTCCACTCACACCTCATTGCTGCGTAATGAAATCAAGGCAGGAACATGAGCTGAATATGAATTGAGAAAAAAAATAACAAATGTAGAAGTAAGAACAGCACAGAAGAGAAGCAGCTAATACCGTCCAGATGGCTGTGAGTTGAGGAGAGACGGAAGTGGAGACAGAACTGACCTTTACAGAAAATAGAAAATCTTCACGCACCAGATTAAAAAGAAAACAAAAACTAAATGCAATTTAGGAGAAACATATATAGGCTTTCCAACACTGAAACATGGATCTCTCACTCCCAGGGCCTCACACAGACACACTGAATGGAACAAGGGATGATAACCACAGCCTCATGGCTGACAATCTGGGGTCACTATGAATAGCGCCCCAAGACTGCTTCTCAGACTAGTCCTCGGCGCAGGACGGATCGTCACACTCAAGCATGATTCAGTGACAGCAGTGTGACCCCGAGCCCAGCCCCATGTTATATAGGACTACAATCCAGAACAGGCTATGGCGTGGGCGCTGCACATTCTTCAAGTTTATTTATTTACTCACCAATCTGGAATCTGTGAGAAAACCTCCATAGACAGAATAACTGTCCTTACAGAGTCGGATACTCTGGAGGTGGGTGAGAGACCACTAAAGCGCAAAGCTGTGTTACATGGTATAACACTGTAAGGAATGGAGAGACGCAGGGCAAGGTGATGGAAGACATGGCAGAGAGTAGGGAGAGGGTCATCACCGAAGACCTCAAGGTACTGTGTGGGCAGACACCGGCATGGCAGGAGGAAGGAAAAGGATCTGTGTCGGAGATGTGTGGTGGTTGAGGAAAATGCCTGCGCAGGGAGGGGGCTTGGCATGCCTAGGTCACAGGCAGAGGCAAGGTGTGTGTTTCTAAAAGATGAAGGAGCCAGGGTGAAGTGAGAAGACGTGGAGCTGAGGGATGCAGGCAATCTTTTCTCTAGGAAACCCTCAGTGTCTTCACTGATGTAAGCTGAAAGCTGTCAGGGACTGAAGGAGTATGCCATCTGCCCCCATAGGCTTTCTGTCTACAGCCTGTCGGTGCTGATGAGAACACAGGAACCCCTTCTACCTGCAGAGTCAACAAACCTGAGATCAAACACCCAGAAGAGGGACAGGGAGAGGATTAGCTGTACAAGCTTAGGGCTCGAGTTCGAATCCCACGTGGACACGTGTGTCTATTCAGGTAAAAGCAGGTAGATCCTCAGAGTGCACTGGTCAGCCAGTGTAGCCAAAAGAGTAAACTTCAGGTGCAGCTAGAGACCCTGTCTTAAAGGAGTAAGGTGGAGGGCAACATAGGAAGGCACTGGATAGCCTCTCTGAACTGGGCACACACACACACACACACACACACACTCACTCAGAAAATATCGTGTCTGTACTGAAGTTTCTTGTCTTTGGTTCCCAACCAACGCTGTGTAGCAGCTATTTGCATAGCTAGTGTATACTGTACTAAGTTGAGTAATTAAAAAAAGTGCACAAGAGTTATCCACCTCTAATGCCATTTTAAATCTGGGACCCACAGAGCCACAGATTTCTTCTGAGGAAGGGAATGGGCTGTATTAAAGCGCAGAAACCAAGTTTATAATTTCTGCCACTTGAATATTCATAGACTATTCTAATTTTGCTGCTTGCTGGAACTTTTGAAATGTTTAAAATGCAAATTGTACCCTTAGTAACTGATGTGTGGGATCAAATAGTTTCTTTTATTTAGCCCAGGTGACTGCTACAAGGGATCTCAGTCTGATCCTTACACAGAGAGAAAACTCGGCTTCTAGAGTCGACCAAGCACAAGACCGACGTAAAAGCCACTGTTTGACCGGAGCTATTGATTATCAGTTATGCTATTTCTATAAAAGTCTGCGATGATATTGGCAGATGCGCTTGACAGTAACCATCGAAGAAACACTTGTGAACTAAACGGAAACAGTTACCTGCTCAGCCAGGAGGGAAGCCAGGCTGGAGTACGCATCGGCGAAATCTGGACCGTACTTGATGGACTCCGTCAGCAGCGCGATGGCTTCTTCCGTTTTCTCCTGGGACCTGCAGGCGACAGGGAAGAAGGACAGCTCCCATTAGCACTCTCTTCGGTCCTTTGCTTAGGCTTCAGATTTTCATTTCTTTTGGCCAAGACTAGGTGGCTAGCTCTGAATTTTGCTGTACTGGTGCATATGTGTTACGCCAGACTATGCTGAGGCCTACCAGTCTCCTCTCACGTCTGAATTCTCACTGGAAGGCAACACGAAGGCTCCGGCCTCCTGCTGCTGCGCTCTGGATGTGGTGGTGCCTCTGCAGGCTCACGTCTCTCAACAACACTTGGTCCCCAGCTGGTGGCAGATGCTGTCATGGAAGGTTGTGGGGGTCTTGGAACCTAACTTGGAGGCTGGGAGTGGGGAACGTAGATCACTGGGGCAGGCCTTGAGGTTTTACAGACCAGACCTATTTCCTGTGCATTTTACTTCTTACTGTGAACACAATGCCACCTCACACTCCTAAGGCCACGCCTTCCCCCACCAACATGGGCTAGAAACCTGTTACAACTAGGAACCCAAAGAATCCCTTCCTCTCTTACATTCTTGAGTGTCAGGGATTCGGCCTGAGTGACAGGAAGAGTAATGAGTGCACACCTGCTCTGTGGCGTTGGGGAGTTCTACCGAAGGGTTTGGGAGTCTGTTAACAAGGAACACTGACCTCAGGTCAGCACCTAGGGACGTCACCTGTCGGCTTGGAACTGGGTAGAATGCGAAGATGGTCTGTGTCATTTCTAACAGCACCACAGTCTGAAATCCTTTTTAAAGAATATTTTTATGCTTATAAATGTGTATCTCTGTGTGTAGACCCCATGTGCAGTTACCTACAAAGAGGGCACTGGATGCCCCGCAGCTGTTATTATAGGTATTATGAGCCATCTAACATGGGTGCTGGGTACTCAAATCCTCTGTAAGAGCAACTAGTATATTTAACTGAGTTTCACAAGCTGAATTTTTTTTTGAGGATCTTAGCATAGAATCTTTATTTACTTATTTTTGACTTGAGATTTTTCTAATTAAAATTTTGCATTTATTTTACATGTGAACCAGTTTCCCCTCCCTCCTTTCCTCCAGTTCCCTCTCCCCACCTCCCACCTACCCTGGCCCCATCCATTCCACCTCCATTCAGAAAGGGGCAGGCCTCCCATGGGAGCCAACAAAGTATGGCATATCAAACTTGAGAAGGACCAAGCTCTTCCCTCTTCATCAAGGCTGGACAAGGCATCCCAACATGGGGAGTAGGTTCCCATAAGCCAGCTCATGCACCACCACAACAGACCAAGCTACACTCCTGATGTGGGAGTCCCCCACTGTGTGCTGTGATTACATTAATGAATAAAGAAACTGCTTTGGACCTATATAGCAAGGCAGAACTTAGCTAGGCAGGGAAAACTAAACTGAATGCTGGGAGAAAGGAGGAGGAGTCAGAGAGGGAGAAACCATAGAGCCTCTGGAGACAGATGCTGGGAACTTTACCCAGTAAGCCACAGCCACGTGGTGATACACAGATTAATAGAAATGGGTTAAATTAATATAAGAGTTAGCCAATAAGAAGCTAGAGCTAATAGGCCAAGCAGTGATTTAATTAATACAGTTCCTGTGTGATTATTTTGGGTCTAAGCTAGCTGGGCAGCTGGAAACCAACAAGGGGCTCTCTCCTCCAACACACACCTATGACCCACATGCTGAGGGCTAGGTTGGTCCTGCACAGGCTCTCTAGCTGTCAGTCCAGAGTCCGTGAGCTATAAGCTGAATTCTTAATGTTGCCTGCTGGCCCAGGACATGCTAGGCCAAAACATCCATCTATGGTTTATATCCAAGGAAGAAAATGTCACATACGATTTATGAAATTAGAAAACGCTGTGACCCCTGACTGGAAAAGGGTTGTCAATGTGCTGCTGTGTCTTCACTCCAAACTCTGCTTTTGTTATTCAGTCTTTTCCGGGACTTGAAGTCTGGCAGTCTGAAAGTCCTGTCCTTGGGTGAAAGGCCCCTCTCCCGATGGTTTGGTCCATGAGTCTCTCTGACTTTGAACCCAAAACATTCAGTCTTAGGCAGTAATAACTTTGCTACTGAAACAGCTTCCACAGGCACTGACCTTAAATGCCAGATATTATAGATGTAATAAATTCAGTGTAATATGAAGTACGGAATCTCTGGAACCACAGACAGTCTATGGCCTTGAGGATCAAGGTCGAGTCCTGGGGTGCACCTTTTCCCATCGGGGACCAACACAGAGTATGGTGTGCGTTTCCACAACTCGACTCAGTAATAACTGTGCACTGGGCACACTCATGAATTCTCACAGCGTTATGAATTCAGTTCTCCCAACAGCCCCACTATGACAGATATGGTGCTCACTTTTCTAATATAAGAACTCACTTGCAGGAGGGCCAAATGGCTCTAGTCATGCTGACATCGTCTTCCAAATGCTTCATCTTCTTTGGGATAAGATCTAACTCCGTATGCTAGGCCAGGTTTGAAATCCCTTGAGGAAAAATTCCCACACAGGACCAGTTTAAAATATGACGCCAGGATCCTAACACTGTGAGGATCTCTGCAGCATTTGTCTTGGATCTTATTCATCTTTTGGGTTTTTTTGTTTGTTTGTTTTTAATCCCAGAGGCCAGTCCAATGGTCTGCACATAGTGAAAATCCAGTGAATGCTGGATTATTTTAAAAGCACATTTTCATGACTTTATTTCTGGATCATTGCATAGCTACTTAAACTTCCTACTTCAGCCTCCTGGGCACTGGGATTTACAAGTATGGCCCACCATGCCCACTCACAGCTTCTTATTTTAACCTCTCAGAAGTCTACCCCCACCCCCAAGAGCTTGCTGTTCAGAGTATGAGTCATGCATGAGTGTGAAAGTCGCCTGGCAGCTCACTGCAAATACAGAGACTCCCAGGTGACCTATGCGGGCACTGAGACCTCAGCATACCTCTGCCATGCATTCTCACGGGCAGCTGAGGGTCAGGGCCATTCATGCCTTACACCAGCCTCCTCCCCTACCCACCAGAGGACCCCTGTAGAATGTAGATGTTTCAGGGACAGAAGCAGCTTGCTATTAGTCAGTTTCTCCCGAAGGCAGGCTCCTATTATAGACTCAAGAATAAAAAGTCACAGTTCCCAAAGTCCTTGGAGTTAAGGATTCAGTTTGGTAGATGTGGTGGTTTCAATGAAAAAGGTTCCCACAGGCTCATAAAAATATGTGGCCTTGTTGGAGTAGGTATGGCTTGCTGGAAGAAGTGTGTTACTGGGGGGTGGGGGTGGGGTTTCAAATGCTCAAGCCAGGCCCAATGTCTCTCTCTTCCTGCTGCCTTCTGATCCAGATGTAGAACTCTCGGCTGCTTCTCCAGCGCCACGTCTGCCCACATGCCGCCATGCTGATAATGACTCGCCATGACAATAATGGACTAAATCTCTGAACCTGTGAGCCAGCGCCAATTAATAAACTCCTTTATAAGAGTTTCTGTGGTCATGTTGTCTCTTTACAGCAAATAGAAAACCTAACTAAAGCCAGGCATGGTGGTGCACACCTTTAATCCCAGCACTCAGGAAGCAGAGGCAGTTCAAGGCCAGCCTGGTCTACAAAGTGAGTTTCAGGACAGCTAGGGCTGTTACACAGAGAAACCCTGTCTCAAAAAGCCAGAAAGAAGAAAAAGAAACCCTAACTAAGATAGAAGTTGGTGCCAGAAATGGCGTATTGCTGTGATGGTCCTAACTGAGCTTTCATTTAGAGGAATGCGGAGTTTGGGACTTTGGATTGGGAACACAGTTGAATGCTTTAAACCAGTAGGCGAGTGGAAGGCAGTGGTACTGAGGGTGATTTGGACTGTGGGGGCCTGGCTTGAGAGGTTTCAGAGGAGAATATTAGTGCACGACCTAGAGCCTGCTCTTGCAATATTTTGTCAAAGAATGTAGCTGCTTTCTGCTCTTGTTAAAAGAAAATCTGCCTAAGGCTAAATTGAAAAGTTATGGATTAACGGCTTTGGCAGAGAAGATTTCTAGATAGCCTAGTATTGGTTGTGTTGCTTGGTTATTGGGTAGCCATGCTTATGTAGATCTATAATGAAAAGGAGCAGACTGAGAAAGGAAAAATACAAAATGTACAGTTTGAGGAGAAAGAGAAGAACCAGGAAAAAGTTTAAAGAAAAGTCTGATGCTAAATGGTATAAAGGAATTATGAAAAGAAGTTAAAGTGAAGCTTGGTGGTGCATGCTGTTAATCTCAGCACTCAGAGGAAGCAGAGGCAGGTCAATCTCTGCATTGGAGGCCAGTCTGGCCTGCAGATCAAGTTCCAGGACAGTCAAGCTTAGACAGTGAAGGGAACCACTGAAAACAAAAAGCTGGAGAAAGTGCATTTGAATAAGGTAGCCATGTTCCAGCCCTCCCGCATCCATCAATAATCAAGAAAATGCCTCAAACATGCTCACAGGTTCCCTCCCCTGGAGTGACTCTAATTTTTATCAAGTTAATTAACTAGCAAAGGCAGACCCTGTCCACCTCTTCTCCTCACTGTGATCTAATTAGCTCCCAATTGGCTCTCCTGCATGCATACTCCTTGCCTTTGATAACAGGGGGCTAACAGCCCAGTCCTTCAAGAACTCACCCTTGATCCAAGGCCTTAAAGTTGAAAATCACAATACATTGATGCCATAGCTCTCAGTGCTCTCTTGGCCAGCAAGAGTTCATGAAGGCTCTGCACCACTCTTCAGAGCCTGTGAGGTTTCCCACACTTACGCTCTCTCACAAACACACTAAATGTCACTGTTGCATTGTACACGTTCTTTTCAGCGAAAATGAATTTTTTAACCCTAGTAATTTGACCACTGATTTAATGGTTACAGCTCCAGAGAGTCTTCACCAAGAATAATTTAGAAAGGCTGCTTGAATCCAAGGGAAGATATGGACTTAGCAAAGCAAGGCAGAAAATTAGTCCCTACAGCATATTATTTAGCTGGAAATTCTTCAAAATCAGCAGAGAGCGGGGAAAACTGCAATAATTTTATAATAATGGGTTAGTGGCTTTCGTGCGTAATAACTCATGTCAGCTAGAATGGAAACTTAGACCTTTCATAAATGAACTCAGAGAGATTAACTGCCACTTAACACAGCCTGTTAATGCAGGTCCTCGAGTGTCCATCTGAGTGACACACTGGAAATACAGCCATCAGGGCTTCTCCCAGGGGATTCTGGGAAAGAGTGTATCAGTAAATCCTTAGAGGAAAAGCACCCACCATGATCCTAACACCCAGGGTGTGTGCTCTGTTGACCGCTGCTAAATTTTAAGCTCCCCTGTGAGTGGACTTTGAGTCTTTGTGGTGGTTTGAAGAAGGGCTCCATAGGCTCATAGATTCAAATGCTTGGTCACCAGGGAGTGGCGCTATTAGGAGGCAGGGCCTTGTTAGAGGACGTGAGTCACGGGGGTGGGCTTTGGGGTTTCAAGCGCTCAAGCCAGGCTCAGAGCTGCTCTTCATATTGCCTGCTGATATAGCTGTGTACCTCCCAGCTACCTCTCCTGCACCACATCTGTCTGCATGCCGCCATGCTTCCCACTGTGGTGATTATGGACGAAACCTCTGCTCTATAAGCCAGCCCCAGCTAAGTGTTTCCCTTTATAAGAGTTGCTGGGGTCATAGTGCCTCTTTCCAGCAAATGAACACCAACTAAGTCTAAGATAACCTTACTAATCTTTTTGTTGTTCTTAATCCTGGTCCAATGGCCTCAAAGCCATCCCCAGGGATGGATGAACAGAAGGAATGACAATGAGACAAGGCCACTGTAGAGGTAGCTTTCTCTACAGGAGCTCTACTAGACTGCCCTCAACCGTGAATCTCATGGACCTTGCTTAGCACCATCTTATCCATGTGAGCATCCAACATAAATGCTCACCTTGTACAACTCTGCAGCAGGACTCAGCTCTCTGAAATTCACCCCTGCCCCAGGAATTTATGAAGGCTAAAGTTCCTCAGAATGGGTTCCTGAAATCAGTAATATCCTCAGAATAGGTGAAACAAGAAAAACATAAAGTAGGAGTTAGACTTTGCTCAGAATGTGAAGATTTTGCAGCTCGACATTTGTGGTTTCACAGGGAACTTCCCTCTGGTTGTATCTTCCTCCATGTCAAATGAAAACATTCCCAGAGGCTCACTTTCCTGGTTCCATCTCGATGATAGGCATTCAGCAAAGGCATTAAGGATTTGCCACATTTTTTCATCTAGTAATCAGAGATATGTTAAGTTTGCTGTTTTACAAAAGTTTCTGGATTTCTGTCAACGGTTCCACAGTCATCTCAACAGAAGTAGCTGACTGCTTTGAAAAAGAATTGACGCAAGGGATGAACTTGGAAAGCGTGCCTGTAGCAGATGCAGAACTGGGGACTGGGGACAGGCAAACAGCAGGGGAGTTTCTCAGTAGTAGATGGCTGTCTTAGTTAGGGCTGCTATTGCTGTGAAGAGACACCAGGACCACGGCAGTTCTGATAAAGGAAAACAATTGTGGCTGGCTTACAGTTCAGAGGTTTAGCCCATTATCGTCATGGTAGGGAGCACGGTGCTGTGCAGGCAGACGTGGTGCTATAGAAAGAGCAGAGATTCTTACATCCTGACCCACAGGCAACAGGAAGTGGTCTGTCGCATTGGGTGTAGCTTGAGCAAAGGAGACCTCAAAGCCCGCCTCCACAGTGACACACTTCCTCCAACAAGGCTGCACCTTCTAACAGTGCCACTCCCTTTTGGGGCCATTTTCTTTCAAACCACCACAATGGACATTAACAGAGACCCATAACTGGTCAATGTATAGAGAACAAGAGACTTCAGAGTACTCAGCCATAAACGGGATGTCTGTATCACACTCTCCCTGTCAGTGCTCAGAGCTCTATGTTAAAGAAAAGACTATGAGAGCCAAAGGGTGGTGGAGGAGTTTAAGGAAAGGGTTTAGACAGAAGTTTCTGATCAGTCCGGCCCCACAGTCACTCAGTCCCAAAGAAACACACAGAGGCTTCTATGAACTATAAACTGTTTTTCTATTGCTCAGGCTTATTACTAACTAGCTCATACAACTTTATTAACCCATAATTCTTGTCTATGTTTAACCACGTGGCTTGGTACCTTTTCTCAGTGAGGCATTCTCATCTTGCTTCTTCTGCATCTGGCTGGTGACTGCATGTCTGCCTTTCCTCTTCCCAGAATTCTCTTATTCTGGTTGCCCCGCCTATACTTCCTGCCTGGCTACTAGCCAATCGGTGTTTTATTAAGCCAATACGAGTGACAAATCTTTACAGTGTACAAGAGAGTTATTCTATAGGAAGGGTGTTTTCCAAACACAACAGGTTAGATGCATACATGAAATCATGCTGATTGTGTCAGTTTGCATAAGACCCATGCAAGTTTAAGCCAGACAAAAATCCCAGCACGGGTTTGTGGTGGCAGGGGGAGTGGGCGCAAAGTCTCACCCTTAGCTGAGGAGCTATTGGTATTTGAATGCTCCTGGGAAAGGGACAGTCAGTTTTCTTCAATGGTAAGACACTGGATTTAGGACCAAAGTCCTGGCAGCCCCTCCCATAGCAGCAGTTGATTACTATAAACTGGACTGCATAGGTTTGTGAAAGAGGGAGAGAAAGAATGAAAAGAAAAGAAACTCCAGCCTGAGCATGGAGCGAAGGGTGGAGGCAGGAACAGGAAGTCCTCTGCGTTACTGAGCTTGACAGTGTATCGTTGCGCTTTGCTGTTACTGGGTCAAAAATGATGTTTCCCATAAACAAAAAGGATTTTTATTTCTACTTTTATGACAGGAGACATTACCAGCTCTTCAGAAGAACTGCTGTGTGAAATTCAAACTACAGACATCTCAGGAGATGGGCTTTCTAAGCATGGGCTTTCTAGGGCTCTGCTTCCCACAGGATGGGAAGGACTCCTGGCTGCCCCGCGCAGCCTTGGCCTAGGATTCCTGAGTGCAACGTGGCCCAGGCAGTGCATAAAAGCATCTGGCTGACTACAGATGCCCAGAAGGCACATTCCTGTTAAATGACAGTGAGAACTGGAAAACTCTGATCAATTCAAACACACTGCTGGGCTGGGGAGATGGCCCCATTGGCAAAGATCCTACTGGACAGACACAAGGACCTGGGTTTGATCCCTAGCAGGTAAGTGTGATTGATATCAAACTTGTATTCCCAGCACTCAGGAAATGGCGACAGGTGGACCTTTGTGACTCACTGGCCAGCGAGCCCAGCCTACTTGGCAAGTGCCAGGACAATGAGGGGCTCTATCTTCTACTTAAGGGAAGAGATTCGGGTCTCCCAGCTGACTGTCATCTTAAGCTATTTAACCAGTGGCATGGGTAGAGTATGGCTGCCTACCTCTCATCCCTTATTAATGTTCTGCCAAGAAGCTGAGCTTCAGATTGGATATGAGATACTATGTTCCTAGGCTACAGTAACATCTAATAACTAGTTCATCTTTATCGGGTGTTGGGTCTTATATTAAGTTCTTATATGCATTACATTTAGCACTTAAGAAAAATGCAGTTTCTAGAATTTTTTCTACTTTATACACAAGTAGTTAAATCCACACCAAGATAAACTGTTTTCCTGCAGCTACGTGATACCTAGAGATGGTAGCAGCCACCTGTTCTAAGAAAGAACATGGCCTGATGTCACTGGATGTCAAGGTCCTCTCTCCGGTGTATTGGCATGTGATCCTGTCCTGGTCAATTCTCTGTTTGGACAGGAGAATTGTGGGGGTGGTACCCCTGCTGCTCCTAGCAGACAGAGTCATAAGAAAGGAATGAATCAACCATCATGCCTGTCAACCGCAGGAAGAGCGAGAGCAGAAAGCCCATGTGCTCTCCAGCAGATGGGCGGGAGAGACGGGATTCTGTGGAATGCAGGGGAGGAAGGAAGCCGGCAGAACTGACAATGAGTCCCTTAGAAGGAGAGGCATCCTTCCATCAAGTTTTACCTCCCTAAGTGCTGCCCAGGATGGAACCTGCAGGCCATAAATAGATGTGAGAACACACAGCACTCACCCATGTCTGTCTTTCTGCCTTTCTTGCTTCTCTTTCTGGTGTACGAGAGCATTTTTAACCTTGAAAGCGTTTTGATCCTTCCAACAACCAAACTGGGTTCTTGTGCCAAAGCCATAGTCTGCTGGACTGACTCAAGATAAAGGCTGAAGTGTTGGTAGCCTAAAATATGACAGTGTCGGCAAAAGACGTTCCCGGTGACTGGCATGTCCAGTTAGGCTTTAACTGGACCATTCCTGCCTAAAGCCGCCTCCCTCAGGGTCTGCCCCCTGGGGCTTAGGGCAGCTCAGCCTCAAAGGCACAAAGAGAAGACTGACAGCTGGAGTCTTGGAACACTTGTACTTGACAAGGCAGTCGTGCTCTGGAAACTCCTTCAGTCAATAGCCTTTAAGATACTGACCCCCTTTGGGCATGGTCTCATGTACTATGCATGTAGACAAAAAGCATACACGGGGCCCCTTGGCTGCTGGGTTTGGTTCCAGCTCCCCGTGCACACAGAGGACTGTGGATTGCTACTCTTCCTGTGAGTTTATCCCCTAATAAATTCTGTGAGTTTAACTACTAATAAATAAACCTTTATGATACTCCATTCTGGGCTAGGGTGGAAATTTTTCATATTGCAACCCAGTTGGGCTTGGTGCATTATCTTTTCCTAGAGATATCTGTGCAGGGAAAGCCGATGACAGTCCTTCCAGAGAATGTAAACAAAGCCCCGGGCTCCCTCAAGACTGCTTCCTGTGGAACTCTGCTCTGGCCTGGACCGTGTTTATCACAGCCAGAGAGCTCCACCAAGGCTCTAAGACCCTGGCATCCTGGTGTGAGCATAGTTGTGGGGGCAATGCTCGCAGAAGTACCGTAATGACCTGCTCGTTCTCAGTTATGGAATGACAGCAAAAGTTCTCATTTCCCAGAGAAATCAGTTGGACAGACACTGACTGTGAGAGGAGGGGAAATGGGACATTTTTAGTGAGCTAGAATAGTTTTGTTCCCACTCCCGTAGGCGCATCACACTCCCAAGTCTGCTGCCACCGTGTCCCCGCAGGCCCAGCAGTCCCTGTTGCTAGCCAGGGCTGACAGGCAGTTACAGGTGCATTGGACTAGACTAGGCTGTGGGCTGTTCTGGCAGCTCCTTCTCTGGAGGCAGGAAAGGCAGGGAGGTTGCCAGGCCACGTCCACCCAAGCAGCCCTCATCCCCGGGGGAATGACCAATCCTCGAACGGTTTTAACTTTAAGTTTTAACTTTGCTGAGGGCCTCAGTCAATGTAGTCCAGCAGCTGTCTTTCACACACTGACCACTGGTCAGTATTAGCTGGGTCTCAGTTTACAGAGGACAGGAGAGTGGAAATGAGTGTGAGGGACAGGAAATCCTGGATGCTGAGACATTTGGACTCTGTGCCAATGCAAAGTGCACGAGAGGATGAAGGAGACAGGAGCAAAACAATGTCATAGGACGGATTGAACAGAGGGGATCTAACCAAGGTGTGAGCAGGCCAGCCGTAAGGTGCTCATGGCAGGAGCTCTGGTCACAGAAAGGCCTGGAAAGAACACGGCACAGAGAGGGGCTCCAAGACAGCGACTCATGAAGGTCAGGAGGAGCGAAGACAGCAGGAGAAAGGAAAGGTGAGCCAGCGGAGGTAAGAGACCAAAGGTCGAAGGTCAGAATCCAGGAACTAGAGAATGAAGACGTTTGCACGCCTAGAAAGTCAGTGTCCCACCAGCCATGTTGGGAAGTACCCAAGTGCCACTCAGAGATGGATGAACAAAAGCAAGGAAGCTGGCGGTTGCTGGAGATTACTACGGATGGCGGCAGAGGTTCTGGAGTGGGGCAAAAGTACTGCCTGGTGCTCGAGACGGTGATGTTGGATGAGTGCAGAGGATACTATGAGATGCAGATGGCATCACGGGATGCGAAGCTGAGCTTTGGAGGCTGGAAAATTACTGCAGAAAGGTAGGCATGAGTTAGGCTGAGATGAGGTAGGGAAAGACATAACGGATTAGGGCTAGATAGAGATAAATAAACCCAGGAGTCACCTAACTTCAGACAGGTAACCATGACGATGCGTGGAGGGTTTCCGGCCAAGAGTTGGAACCAGAACGTGTCCGCTCATGGCTGACGTGCTAGCAAAGTGGCAACAGCCAGAGAGAGTGCACCTTTATCCACTAAACTAGCGCTTTGTGCTGAAGTTAAAAGGTAAAGGTTTGTCACTGAAATCCCAGCACCCAGGAGGCTGAGGCTGGAGGATTGCCATGAGTTCAAGGCCCTAAGCTACAGAGTGGAACTCCATCTCCAAAGAAAACCAAGCTGAGAAGTGGATCTACCATCTCCCGCGTACAGATGTCCTTCCGCGCAAACACTGTGTGGCTGATGAGGACGCTGTGAGGGAGGGTGCCTCATACAGTATAAAATAATAAATAATAATAAAATAATGTGTCTGCATCTTCACAGTCTTTAGCAGGTCTTCATTCTGAAGGAGCTGATTAAAGAAGATAAAACACGCCACTGTTCAGTTTATCACATGGTACATTCTGCCATTGTTCTCACCACAGAGAACACACCAATGTGTTCTGTCCGATCCACAGAAACTGTTAGGCACCCGCGTCCTCTAACGGGAATGGAAGGTGCAGCGATAGGCAGGGGTATGACATTTCTTCATTTTTTTTGTTTTAATAACAAACACCACCATCTGTTTCAATCGTGCACATAAATGTTTCCCCATACTCTGATTTTAAACACTGTTGTTCCCTCTTGACAACTGGGGACTTCTGCAACCTCTGCCCATAAAAATTACAAGCATTCCTTGCTTCTTTCCTGTCTTTTTTCATTTTTCCTTTTTGATATTTTAAGTTCCGAGAAAAGTGGTCATTGATAACTGTGATCACGTCTCAGTCTTCCACCAGAATGTGTTGTGCAGACTCGCAATGCAGAAGCTCGAAACGGCTCAGGAAACGGCTCGAACGAGACCACAGACAGGTGGGTAACCATTAGACGCTACTGCTGAAGCAGGGGCCATGTAATCCCAAGAATCTGAGCAACTTGCAGTGAGCTGGATGGCATTCTCTGACAGAGGGACTTCTCATTTTCAGACTTTCAGGCCTGGGCAAAGGACCTGTGTTTCCTTCAAAGTCAAGGTTATTAGAAAGGGCAGTGCTGGCCAAGAGAGAAATCATCCCCACGTGTGGTTATTGCACATTTGGAGTATAGCTGCTCTGAGGTGGGCTGTGAGCGTCAAATATGTATTAGATTTCACAGATTAAGTGTCAGAACACAAGTCATCTCATTCATATCTTCAGTGTTTTATGCGAAAAATTTAAACCATCATAAAATATTAATCACTCACTAAAATAATAATGTAGGCATATTAGGGTTTAATTAAATATATGATTAAAGTTCATTTTTATGTTTTAAAATATGACTTCCTGACTTGGATACGCAGTTTCCACACAGCAGCTGGTGGCCATTTCACAGCTGGCTGGCACTTCCCACGTGGGCCACTAGGAGGCAGTGGTCAGGGCAGAGTTAAAAGTACTGAGGTTTCTCTAGTGCAAACTTTAGTGTGCTCCTTTATTAACTAGGAATGGTGAGTGGCTGCCTCTTAGGAATGGCAAGACCTCAGCTGCTCGTACGCAAAGAGTGAGCACTGCGTTCTGCACTACAGAAAGAGGCATGGTTTTATAAAGCCAACTGAAATAACTCCAAAGCTGACTCAAGGGAGAGCTATGGTTTGGATGAAGAAAGTGTAGAAACGGGTACTTCACCCATATTTGCAACATTCTTACCCTCTCCTTGATTTCTGCTCATTACTACTGGCCCAGAAGCCCATTGGGGAAGCAGAGGTTAGCTTGGAGCTGTCTAAACGCAGAGTAGCCCTTTGGTTTTCTGCATCACCTTCCTCTGCCACTGAGCAAGCAACCTCTGTGTAATGAAAACAAACCGAGCTGCTTCCTGCAGAAAGCCTATTAGGAGGTCTCCACAAGGCCAAGCAAGCTCTTACACAGCTTGATAGTATGTAATCTGGGGCCGGGGGACTATTTAGAATAAACAAAAGGCAGAGTTCATTCCTGGGCCAGTCACAAGCCTAGGTCAGGGTCACATAGCTCTTGGAGGAGCCTTGGGTTCCTTACCCGTGAGAGGAGGTGAAGACGGCGACACCTCTCAGCACAGGTTGTTTTAAGAAGTACAGAGTGCAGCAATATACACGCACACATACAAATATATTGTATATTCATAGCTTGTCGGTCAGAAAGTACTACACAAATGTTAGCTATTAACATGTTTTACCCACTGGATTCTGAGACTCACAAGGAGACACGGCTGCTTCTCCCTATGCGTGGACTTAGGATCCCGTTTCCTCTTCCCACTCACTCTAAAGTCTCACTGGAAGAGCCCCATGGGGCATGAAAGGTCCCCAGAGACCTCCAGTCTTACACAGATATAAAGCCATAGTATTGAGCTGGGTGAGAACTGACTTTACCGAGCCGGGGAAAGCCTGGCGCCGTTAAGTCAGTAGCCCCTCTCGCTGGAAAGCAGCCATTACCACGTTCTAAAGCATTCTTTCCTGCAGTGTTAACTCAGATATAATCACCGAGGAGGTCCGTGGAGACAGATTGGAATGAAGAAGGGCTGTGATTAACATCTTCGGCTTGGTCCCCAGAAGAAGGAAAGAGGACAGAACCCTTGTCACAGAGCTGTGCTGTACAGTCTGAGTACAGTACTAGGGACCGCACTCCTGACAAGGTGGCTCTACAGTCTGAGTACAGCACTAGGGACCGCATTCCTGACAAGGTGGCTGTACAGTCTGAGTACAGTACTAGGGACCACACTCCTGACAAGGTGGCTGTACAGTCTGAGTACAGTACTAGGGACCGCATCCCTGACAAGGTGGCTGTACAGTCTGAGTACAGTACTAGGGACCGCATTCCTGACAAGGTGGCTGTACAGTCTGAGTACAGTACTAGGGACCGCATTCCTGACAAGGTGGCTGTACAGTCTGAGTACAGTACTAGGGACCGCATCCCTGACAAGGTGGCTGTACAGTCTGAGTACAGCACTAGGGACCGCATTCCTGACAAGGTGGCTGTACAGTCTGAGTACAGCACTAGGGACCGCATTCCTGACAAGGTGTTTCACTCTGGAGCCAGCAACTCAGCTTGGCTTCTTGGGAAAAAACAAAACCCAACTCATTGAAAAGATCTCTGAAACTAGTGCTAGCGAAGCCACCTATCTAAGAGATATCTGTGGGATTTTTCCACCCACTCATCTGAGCCATAGACAAAGCACACAGAGACACTCCAGTGACGCTCAAACCTGAGTCCTCACAACTTCACACGAAGACACGGTGTTCACAGAGGTGGAGTAAACAGTGACCTGCAGCTAGCCAGCTGTCTCGGTAATTCGAACTCACCCTTCTCATGCCTTTTAATTTTCATTTTTTAAGATTTATTTTTATTTACGTGTATGTATCTGTATGAGTATTTTCACACATGTGTGGGTACCTGTGGAGTCCAGAAGAGGACATCAGATTCTCTGGACCTGGGGTTACAGGCAGCTACGAGCTGCCCAAAGTGGGTGCGGGGAACTGAACTCCGGTCCTCTGCAAGAGCACTACTTGCTCTGAACCACTGAGCCATCTTTGTAGTCCCTCCTGAGGATTATTCTAACTCCAAACAAGCCTGGCTTTTTTTTTGTTTTGTTTTTGTTATTTGTTTGTTTGTTTGTTTGTTTAACCTTAATCCAAGCTGAACATGAATCCTGGCCAGGAGGCCCTTTGCTTTACCCTCAGAGAACACTGCTTTCTTGGAAGTATAATATGGAACGTTAGTCTTGGAATGGCTGTACCTCATGGAGTCCTTTATAAAGATTCACAAGGGACCAGAAGCAAAGGAAAGGTCTCTGGAGCACAGCACCTGCTAAGTTCTCTTGGCTATGTAACCTTCCAGTTCCCTGTGACTGATCCCAGAGAGACACCCTGAGAAATACGACTTTTAACTAATAAGAAACGGAATTAATTGTGACAAAGGGGTGAAACCTATTCATGGCTAGGAGTAGGCGACGGAACAAGGGTTTCTGGAGTTCTCCGGGCTGCCGAGCCAGCAGAAGCCATCCACTTACTTCAGGAGGTTGCCCAGGTTGAAAAGGGCGCGGTTGTGCTGCGGATGCAGCTGCAGTGCCCTCTGATAGTATAGCTTCGCTTCGGCCGTGTCCTTTGTCAGCGTCCCAAGGTTGTTCAGCGCACTCGCGTGGCGTGGATACAGCCTGGAAAATCAAAGCGTTAAACTTGAACTTCTGGGTCTCCAAGCTCGTCACAGCCCAAATGAACCCTGAACTTTTCCTTGCGATGGAATGTCTGTGATGTACCTAAGAGCATCTAAGTAAATATAGTAGAAAGCAACAGCTTCGAACTCAGAGGTGTAGTAAGTAGACCCCAACACTGCAAGAGTAAATACAATGTCAATCTAAAAGAGTAAACACATTTTAGTCCCTCAGAAGCCGATTACACTCTTCTGCCAAGGAATCTTCTTGCTCTGGGTGGGAACTTCCTGTTGAGGTCACATAGCTACCAACTGATCTGGAGTTCCCTCAGGGAGGGATCTTTTCAAATATCTTTGGATCAGAACCTAGTAAGACTGCCCCAACCAAGAAAGGATGGAAGTCACACGTCTCTCCATAAAAAGAACATTTGGTCTGACCCTCTTTCCCATGCTTCCTCACTTTCCTTTCACTTGGCTCGAGATCTTGAGAACTCAGAACAGTTCAGACACAAAAATTAGCATCCATGAAGTGAGAGCCAGTATTTCTAAAATTCAAAGGAAATAAAAAGCAGGGCGGACTATGTATTAGCAAGCTAAATTATTCACATTAAGAGAGGGAGGGGTCAAGTCAGTCCTTCATGCAATGTGGCAGAACAGCTACCCAGTCAGCCCTTTCTGACGACCTGGAGTGGACATACTTAGCAGGTTACAAGGCTTGCTCTATCTGTCACTTATCCATAGAGCTGGCTTTTAATGTAGAAAAGCCAAGCCAAGGCTCAGCCCAGTATGTTCTAGTGCAAATGCATTTTGGAGCCGTTTTCTCATACATCACCTTAAAATTCCCTGTATAGTGTTTTACCATTGAGGAAACCGAGGCTGCGAAAAATGAGCTAAAGCAACAGTTCCCTCTCTCTCTCTCTCTCTGTCTCTCTCTCTCTCTCTCTCTCTCTCACACACACACACACACACACACACACACTCTCACATATCATCCCAGAGGCACTGTCTTCTTAGGTGTTAAAAAGGCAAATTATTTCTGTTGATCCATTTGTTTTCCCAAATAATCCATGAGTCACCCAACCCTCAGCAAATAAATGAATTGCTGTGAGTTAGAGCTTTTATTTAGCATATCTTTATTATTTCCTCTGAGCAATTCACTTAAATTATGACCTAATATGAACCAGTTCTCAGAGGAAGGAGTGAAATCAACGCAACATGTAAAAATGTTGGCTTCAGAGAGACTTATTTACTCCAAACATTGCCTTCTCTCTTAAAATCATCGTGACTGTCAGGCCTGAAAGGAACTCCGTACAAACGGCCATGTGCGCTGCACACCACACACATGCTCTCCCAGTATCACAAGTCTCTGTTACTGAGTCTGTTGTGGGACATTTGATCACACTGTGACACTCTGAGACTGTGAGTCAGGGGGCAGAGCCAGCGACTAGCTGACAAGAATTAGCATAGAGAACGTGGAGGATCCAGGAATACAGATAGAGAGCCTCACAGGGAGGAGTAGGAGGGACTTAGAGGAGGAGGATATGCTCTTGCGGGGGTGGGGGAAGGGGGTGTCCAGTTGGTTGCTTCTTGGCTTCTCTGATCTAGCAGGTTTTCACCCCAGTATCTGACTCCTGAGTCTTAATTGGTAAATAAAGGAACTCAGATAAAGACAATATGAGTCCATCTGTGAGAACCAAAGTTACACTCTAAGTTTTAATTACTGTGCCTAAGAGATTCATGAAGCAAAAATGCCTTAACCTGCAAGTCCCTTGCTCAAAGATAGATGATTCCTGCAACACTGGAGGCTGTGGTTTATGGGAGGTAAACAATCCACAGGTTTGCACTCTCCTAAACACGTCCATTTGACCCATCTGTACCCAATGTGCTTGACCGTATGCCAGTGGGAGGCTCACAGGCAGGAAATGTGTCAGGATGTGTGCTTGCCACTGATTGGTCCCCATGGGAAACGTGGCAAATTATGGGTTTTGCCTTTTTAAGCCCCTGCAAACTGTGACTTGGGGCCATTTTCTGGAAACACAGAGGCAGACCTGGCCAGAAAGTCCATCAACATGACCAGTATTTAATTAAAGCTTGCTTCAAATTTGGTTTTAAATTATGGTGGTGGTCTTATCCCCCTGACTCTTCTCAGCCTTTTTCACCCCATTCCCTTCCCTAAACCTCTCCTACTCATGGGCTCCCTTCCCCGGCTTCTTGCTCCTGTATAACCTGACTATTTTGGCTATGCACTCTCTTGGCCCCCTCTTCCTTGGTCTCATTTGCCCTCATTCTCTTTGTCTTACTCTCTTGTTCTTCTTCTCTTTCTCTTCTCACGACCAAGTCCATTCTGCTGGCAATGTTCTGTCTCCTGTATCCTCTCCCTGCTCTGGACACATTCAGATGCCTCTGGCTATACTCTCTCCAATATTTGCAATATAAACCTTCCCCCTCAACCATACCTTGGAGCTGACATGTCCTCAGTTTATACAATTACCTCTTTGAGAAGCACACATTGTATGGGAACTAGCTAGAGTCAACAATGCTCAGTAGCCTGTGAGAAGCAAACTCCTGCTTTATGAGTTACAGTCTGTAAGGTTTGTGTGTGTATATATGTGTACACACACGTGTGTGCGTGGGTCTGTGTGAGGAGGACATTTAGTGTCCTGCTATATCACTCTCTGTCTTATTTCTTTGAGACAGAGTCTCTCACTGAAGCTAGAGCTAGGCTGGCGGCCAGCAGTCCCCACCGATCCAGTCTCTACCTGCACAGGGCTGAGGTTGCAGGCATAAGCAGTCACACTTGGCTTTTTACGAGGGTGCTGGGATCTGACCGCCAGCACCTCCCGTCATCATGCCTGCCCACCAAGAGCTCTTGCCCACTATGCCTTCTCTCCAGCCCTGTCTGCAAAGGGCCACAGGTATAGCTGTTTGGGACTAAAGTTTGGGCTTGTGTTTTGTTTCACTAATGTCTTTTAAAACTTAAAAGTTAAGAGTGTTATACATTTTTACCCTTTCAGTACCTTACCAGTAATTTTCAAATAGCATTGACTTATGTGCTATAGCCTGTGACTCCCTTCCAGAGCATACACACCTAAACAAGTATCTGATTTTCATGCCACACATTAATTTATTTGAGGTGAACTGCCCTAAGGTTGTTTTTTTTAATTTTCTATTTCCTGTTGAGAGAAAAATGATCACAAAGGAAAACATGACTAGGAAGAGTAAATCTCTACTAACGAAGCTCAGTTCACTGGACTGAAGTACACATGAAATAAACTTTTCTACAGACGACGGACTGTTAATTCTGCATGTTTTATGTGCCCAGTTCCTTCTGTGCCATCAGTTCAATGTCCTGCCGCTAACTGGCCCTGGTGACACTGGTGATGTTCCAGGTCTGCTCCAGTGATCATCTGAAGGGATGACTCACACTTCTCCGGCCTCCTGCTTATTTTCAGATTCTGAGTTCCTGGTCCCTTGAAGAAAGCCTCAGGGGCTCACCTTTTCACAACAGTGGCCTCAGGGGCTCAGCTGCGGAGGGACTCCGCCCAGCCTTTGGCCAGGGCTCTAGAGCGAAAACATTTTCTCCAAGCCCTCAAGGAAGTGAGTCACTTGTAAATGGTTGTGTTGTCCTGATTCCAAGGGTTTCACTCCTAGGGGCTGGGAAATCTACTGAACTAACACCTCTCTGCTCTTTTCAATAGGGATGGTTTGCTGGGGTGATGAACTTTGGATTGAGTGGCAGTGTGGGACAGGAAACTGGTCCATGGGGAAAATACTGGACTAGGGGACAGATGTCAGAAGCATGGTGCTGGGTATGAGCGTGAGACAGCTGCTTTTATAAGGTTTCCGTGTGAATGAATGAGGTAATGGGCGTAAAAACATCCATCATCAAAACTGTGCTTTGGGGTCAGATGCAGGATCCCGGGATCACATGCCAGGTGGGGCCCTCACGTGAGGAACATCACTCTCGGTCTGGGGAGACAGTTGATAAAGTCCCTGTCCTACAAGCATGCTACTGGGATTCCCCAGCACTCATGTAAAAGCTGGACATGGTTGTATATGTCTGTAAACTTGGTCTTTGGGGAACAGAAACAGGTGGGTTCCTAGGCTTACTGGTTGCCTAGTTGATACAATCAGCAAGCTCTATGTTCAGTGAGAGACTCTCTCAAAAAAAAAAAAAAAAAAAAACAAGGTGAAAAGACTGCACTGGAGAAAGACACCTGACTTTAACCTAAGGCCTCCACACTCACCTGAACAGTTGGACACACATGCACGTGCGTGCATGAATACACACACACACACACACACTCTCTCTCTCTCTCTCACACACACTCTCTCTCTCACACACACACGAACAAACACACACACACATACACACCACTCACCCTCTTCATTGCCTCTAGGGGCCTTTGAATTCCTCCCATCAGCCAAAATAACATCTATTCTTTCTCCATCACCAGACCAGTGAACAAACACTTAAACCAGCCCCTATCCACCTGTTCTTCCTGTACTGTCTCTTTTCAGATACTAAGGCTAAGGAGCCATTTCCACTTTGAGAATGTAGAGGTATTATCAGTTCTTCACGACAGGAATAATTGATCTTCACAGGCCCAGTGGCGTTTTCCAAAGCTTTTCCTGTTTGCTCCACACCAGATACAATTCTGGACCAATTTTAAAGCCGTATCCAAGGTCAGACAGTCATTCAAAGTCCTGTGTGTTAGCATCCAGAGGAACCTGGCTGTGACCCTTGAGGACCTGACACTGTGTCACCTCCTATGTCAAACCTGTGTGCAGGGCAGGCAGTATCCTGTCTCTTTAAAAGGCAAAACTCTTCCAGGCAGTGGTGGCGCACACCTTTAATTCCAGCACTCGGGAGGCAGGGGCAGGCAGATTTCTGTGAGTTCGAGGCCAGCCTGGTCTACAAGAGCTAGTTCCAGGACAAGCTCCAAAGTTATAGAGAAACCCTGCCTTGAAAATCCAAAAAAAAAAAAAAAGTAAAACTCTGCCTACTTCTCCCTCTTTTTCCTCTTCCCTTATCTCTCAGCATCTCTCTCTCTCTTCTTTCTGTCTCCCTTTCCTCCCCCACTCCCTTTATCTCAATAAAACTCCCTACTTATGTTCTGTCTGTATGGCTGTGGGCTCTTACCTGCCATGGTTTGGACTCACCCGTCGCCAAGGTCCCTCTTGCACAGAATTATTACACTGTGTACCTACTGAGTGACAGGTTCGTGTGCTCCTGGGTCTGTTTTGTTACTACATTTCTTATCATGAACATACTGGCTGGTGAGTTGACTCAGAGACAACCATGGGCAGGAAGACACGTCCATATTCCCCTAACCGACAGCTTTCAGTTGAAGTGATCATGGAGGTGGGAAGGGCACATATTCTGAACGTCAATCTTGACCACTGGGGATCATCACTGGCATGCGATTGGTAGTAGGTAGGCTGTGGAGTATCTGGCAATACCCAGATCGGCCCTGTGCCAGGATGAGTTACTCTGCCCTCATTGCCCCAGCTCTGTGAGAGGCACCATGCACCATGGTAGGACTGTCACTAAGTGTTTGGCGACCGAGATGCTGTGCACTGTTATCACACAGGCTTCTTCTCTATGCGTATTTACTAAGCACCTACAGTGGGCCATGCCCTCTGTCAAAGGCCAAGAGCAGCAAGACAACCTCCCCTTGCTTCCAGGAAGCAGACAGCAAAAATGGAACCGGTGAGCTGCGGGGAGCAGGGAGAACTCGGATGACTAGGGACAGTAATGGTGGAGGCTGTGGCCTGACGAAGGGCAAATCAGGGAGAGGAGGGGAGGGATTGTGAGGGCTGCAGTTATATTAAGTTTTAATTACTGTGTTTAAGGGATCTATAAAACAAAGGTGCCTCTAACCTGTAACCCCACTTGCCCAAGGACAGGTAACTTCCTGGAATGCTGGGGGCTGTGGTTCGAGTAGGGTTACCAGCCACGTGTTTCACTTCTGAAACCAAGGTTGGTTGCCTCAACTGCACAGGATGTGCTTGACACACCTAGTTGGGACGTATGTAGGCAGGAAGTAAGTCAGGATGTATGTTTGCCTATATTGGATGAAGGCAGGAAACACAAAGCCTTGTAGGTTTTGCCTTTGTAGGTACCGAACATAATTCGGGCTATTCTTTGGGAACCCTGGACATGGATCTGGTCAGTGTAAATCTTCCGGGCCAGTAGTTAATAAAGCCTGCTTCAAATGTGGCTTAAAAGTTGTGGTAGTGGTCTTATTCTCGCCCAGTGGGATTATGTAAGGAGATTTCAGGGAGCTTGTGGGAAAACTCCAAGTAAATAAGGTAAGAGTTTTATAACCTGTTCCTCCATAACATGAATTTGTTCTTGGAATTTGCCTTTGTGTCCCTCCCGGGTGTGATATCAGGCGTGGGTTTACTTCAGATTACCCATCGTTTCACCTGTTGTTATTCAGGATATGTTCCAAAGAAGAAGTTCTCGTAACTATATACAGCTAAACTCATGTGACCTTGCCCTTGTGACTGTATACAGTTTGAGCTCAAGTGAACTTTGCTCACATGACTTTGCCCAACCCTTAGGATATCCTCAGAATATAAATTATCCAATGCTCTGAATAAAGTTGGCTATTGCATGAGACTTCAGCCTACCTCGTTTTCAGGTTCATACCACCAAACAGAGTGGCAACGGCGTTCCATGGAAAGGAAGCAAAGCCAAAGAACTCAGGGAACCAGAGACAGTTTACCCAGACATGGTGGAAGCAGGCAGGCTCTGCAGAGAGGGTGGGTAGCTGGATGTGCAATGGTGGAAACGGGCAGGCTCTACAGAGAGGGTGGGTAGCTGGGTGTGCCATGGTAGGAACGGGCAGGCTCTGCAGAGAGGGTGGGTAGCTGGGTGTGCCATGGTAGGAACGGGCAGGCTCTGCAGAGAGGGTAGATAGCTGGGTGTGCAATGGTGGAAACGGGCAGGCTCTGCAGAGAGGGTGGGTAGCTGGGTGTGCAATGGTGGAAATGGGCAGGCTCTGCAGAGAGAGTGAGTAGCTGGGTGTGCAGTGCAAGAAGAAGGGTGTAGAAATGCCCTGCAGGCTGCCAGGCATATGACTGTCATAGAGGAACGACAGGCAATGCACACACATCTGAGGGCCGAGCAGCACAAAGGGGCAAAGGAAAGCTTTCTGAAAGGAAGTGAATACCCAAAAATAAGAAAGCCTAGCGCAAGAGGGGAGGGGGAGAACTGTTTATTAAGGGTTTATGAGAGGAAGAAGCGCCTAAGGAAATACCAGGGAGACCAAGAGCATGGATCACCATGCTCAGAACCAACCATGTGAGGATGAGAACAGTCAGGTGCTCAGTGGTCAGGTGCTTCTAAGGCCCATCTGCTGGGAAGCAGCTGGTGACCTTGGAGAGAGCAGCCCCAGGGGTTCTGGGAAGCAGGAGGACACAGAGAAGAGGCTGTGGCTGTCTAGGAGACTGTTTCACTTGAGAGGCAAAAAGCGAACAGACCCAAGAGCCTACGCAGCAGATGAAGAAGAAATGGAAAGGCTTATGTACAGGGTTAGAACATTTCCAGAGCAACAGAAAGTGCCCGTGAAGGGCAGTGTGGTAGTCTGAATGTAACTGGCCCCCATAATCTCATAAGGAGTGGCACTATTATGAGGCATGGCTTTATTGGAGTGGGTATGGCCTTGTTGGAGGAAGCACGTCACTGTGGGGACAGGTTTTGAGGATTCCTATGCTCAGGATACTGCCCGGTGTGTCAGCTGACTTCCCATTGATTCCAAGAAGTGGGACTCTCAGCTCCAGTACAACATCTGCCTGCATTCTGCCGTGCTCCCCGCCATGATGACAATGGACTGAACCTCTGAAATTGTAAGTGAGCCCCCACAATTAAATGTTTTCTTTATAAGAGTTGTCATAGAGTCATGGTGTCTCTTCACAGCAATAGAAACCCAAACTGAGACAGATGGTCACAGCAACAGATTTAAAGAAAGGGTTACAAGTCAGATCATTTCAACACTGGATGTGATAGGATCCTGAGCACAAAATAAGAAAGAAGCAGAGCTCCAGAGATACACTGGAGCATAAAATTCTTGCTGTTCAAGTGTAAAGACCAGAGTTTGAGTCTCCAGAACCCATATAGATGCCAATCACGCATGGAGAGACAGGGAGTCCTCAGTGGAATCTGGCTAACTAGACTAGCTGTATCCACGAACCCAGGAGTTCTGGCTCAATAAAGTGAACCTTGTCTTAGTTTCTTTCCTACTGCTATGATGAGACGCCATGATCAATGCAAATTATTGAAGAGTTTATTTGGATCTTACAGTTTCAGAGGGTTAGAGTGCACGACAATCCTAATAGGGAATCAGACTGAGAGGCAGGGTGCTGGAGCAGTAGCTGAGAACTCAGAGAGAGAGAGAGAGAGAGAGAGAGAGAGAGAGAGAGAGATGGCATGACACAAGGCTTTCTGAAGCTTCAAAGCCCACCTACAGTGACACACTTCCGCCATCAAGGCCACATCTCCAAATCCTTCCCAAATAGTTCCACCCACTGGGGCAAAATATCCAAATATCCGAGATTATGGGGACCATTCTCATTCAAACCATCACAGACCTCAATTAAGAAAGATTACAAATATCACCCTTGGACCTTCACATATGTGCACATGCACCTGTACATGCACAGGTGTACATACATGTTGCTTATAATGCACTTCCTGTTTACTTAGGTAATATATCCTTCTGGGGTCCTTGAAGAGTTGAAGACAAATAGTTACAGTTTTTCTTAGTTATGATAAAAGATAAATTGGATGTGATATTAAAGTTAAAACCTTCCTTTTCATTTAGATAGAAAAGGGGAGATGATGGGACTCCCCTCTGATATAAAGCTCTCAGCTCCAGGACCATGGCTGCCTCTGAGCCAGCATACTCCCTACTATGGTGATAGTGGACTAATCCTCTGAAATTTTGAGCAAGTTCCCAAATGAAATGTTTTCTTTTAAAAGAATTGCCTTGGTCACCATGTGGCAGGGATCACGCCTTTAATCCCAGCCCTCAGGAGGCAGAGGCAGGTGGATCTCGGTGAGTTTGAGGCCAGCCTGGTCTACAGAGTGAGTTCCAGGACAGCCAGGGCTGTTACACAGAGAAACCCTGTCTCAAACAAAGCAAACAAACAAACAAAGAAACAAGAAGAATTGCTTTGGTCCTTGGTCATCGTGTCCCTTCACAGCAATAGGACTGTGACTAAGACAGTGGTGAACTATTAGGATTTCAGCACTGGGGCGACGGAGGCAGGATTGTTCTCAGCTCAAGGCCAGCCTGTGCTGCACGGGTCTAGGTATCAGGTGGGGCAATAAGAGTGCCGACTATGGTCAGAATTTGTTTCTGGTTGCTATTTGATGAGTGCGTTGAACATTACTTGAAGCCTACTGCAGGAATAATAATGAGCTGAAGGAGGTAGCAACACCGTCCTCACTAACACTAAGTCAAAACTTTATTCTGATGAAATGCTATGAACTCTAAAACACTTCAGATCCCATGCATTTTGGGTAAGCGTTACCTCTCCTGTAAAAAAAAAAGCACTATGTGTTTTCTGGAACATGTGCCTTCAGTTTGGAGGTCCTCGCTTCCACCTCCAGGATGTGGGTGCTACCCAGGCCCCTCTCCTCTCCATCAGACACCTGGGGTGTTGCCTGCCTGGCTGACAAGCGGTGTCTACATGGATGTCCGCTGCAGAAGTGCTCAGGGTCAGTGCATCCCACGCCCTTGTCCGTCCTGCTCTCTGCTTCCTTCCTGTGTTTATGAGAAAGCTCTGGATGGACTTCCTGAAAGCAAACCTCTGCCCTGGAGTCTGCATCCTGGGAAGCCTCGGCTAAGCCAGTTAAACGAAAATGAGATGTGGGGAGAGGAAAAAAGGCAGCGAGAAAACACGGAACTTTCCTGAAGATAAATAATGACACTTCCATTTCAAAACTCAGTTGATGTTGGCCACAATTTCACTAAAATTCAGTATTTTTCTAAGCAAAGTAATGTTAATTCCTTAAGCTTTATGAGACATAATAAAAGCACATATATATGTATATATATGTGCATATATGCATCTGTGTATTTGATATGTGTGTGTGCATGTGTATGTAGATTAAGAATGTAATTTCTTCTTGGTTCATCAACATGAAAGAAACAAAAATCGTTTCAAATACCTACTTGTGATATTGGAAAGCTCTTTAGAATTTCACAGATAAAATTACTGCACCAGCCAAAGAAACCATCTCCTCCCAGCTAAACCTGGCTAATAAACAATATTGGGATCTTAATTTTTTCCAGAGACACAAAGCAGATGGTGTCATGGTCACGAGAAAGACATTTAAAATGCCCCCTCAGCAAGAATGTAAAGGAGCTTTTAGAAACCCTCACTGACTCCTGATTTCTAACGACCAAACCCCAGCAGCTTCTAAACAACATTTTAAGGGAATGACAAGGAGCTAAGGCTGACAGACTGGAGGCATCGAGAGCAGTGGTTACTGAGACATCTCAGGTTTCCTCAGACTCTAATGACAGCCGTGTGTCTTCAAAACTCATTCCCTTATTAGTCCATGTTCCCACAGACACTCATATCAATCTACTGGGATCTCCCTGTAGAATTCCAGTCATCCTGTGTAAGAGGAAATACAAAGAACTCCATCAACGGGCTTTGTGGTCCTGACAAGACTATCCACTAAGCAAATGGCAACAGATTTTAGTTCAATTCTTTCCCAATCGAACACTGGGTAGATGTATTGGTTCCCCTTTTTGTACTGTGATAAAACATAGGGAAAGCATGGGGGAAGGAGGCAGCCTGCTCACACCTACCCCATCTTAGGGGAAAGGAGGCTGCTGGTTCACACCTACCCCATCTTAGGGGAAAGGAGGCTGCTGGTTCACACCTACCCCATCTTAAGGGGAAAGGAGGCAGCCTGCTCACACCTACCCCATCTTAGGGGGAAAGGAGACAGCCTGTTCGCACCTACCCCATCTTAGGGGAAAGGAGGCTGCTGGTTCACACCTACCCCATCTTAGGGGAAAGGAGGCTGCTGGTTCACACCTACCCCATCTTAAGGGGAAAGGAGGCAGCCTGCTCACACCTACCCCATCTTAGGGGGAAAGGAGACAGCCTGTTCGCACCTACCCCATCTTAAGGGGAAAGGAGGCAGCTTGTTCACACCTACCCCATCTTAGGGGGAAAGGAAACTGCTGGTTCACACCTACCCCATCTTAGGGGAAAGGAGGCAGCCTGCTCACACCTACCCCATCTTAGGGGAAAGGAGGCAGCTTGCTCACACCTACCCCATCTTAAGGGGAAAGCATGGGTAAGGGAGGCTACTTGCTGGTACCTACCCCAGAGGGTAATGCTGGCGCCCAGCCAACATCCTCCCTTTCTCTTTCCATTCAGTTGAAGACCCCAGCTCGCAGAGTGGTACCAGCTACATCAAGAGTGGTCCCTCCTCCTTGGAAACACCCTCACAGGCACACTCGGTGGTGTGTCTCATCGGTGCCCTAGGTGTTTCTTCATCAGTCAAGTCAACAATGGAAACCAACCATCACACTGGAGATTTAGTCATCCAAGAGGAAAGAGCCTGGTCCATTGTGGGACCCTTCCCGTGGTGTTCTGAATGAGAAACACCCCCTCCCCCACCGTGGGCTCATATATTTCGATGCTTGGTCCCTAGTTAGCGGAGATATTTTGGAAGGGCTGGGAGGTGTGACATTATTGGAGGGGATAAGTCACTGGTGTGGGCTTTCAGGTCTCAAAAGCCCATCCATTCCCAGTTACTTCTTTCTCTGCCTTGTGTTTGTGGACCAAGGTGTAAGCTCTCAGCTATGGTGTCACCGCCATGCCCACGTGCCTGCTGTCATGCTTCATACGTGATGGTCACGGACCCACCCTTTGAAACTTTAAGGACCCCCAAAACTGTTTCTTGTATAAGTTGCCTTGGTCATTGTATCTTAGGCACAGCAAGAGAAAAGTAACTAAGACATCTCCCTAGGAGTTATTGGTCAGGAAGCCCCAAACAATGCTCCCCCACCCCGCAAACCAGGATATTGCCACTGCTATTGGTCGTCCTCAAATTAGATGGTGAGAGCCGGCTGCTGCAGATTCGACACACTTATGGCTGGAACTGATCTGAAAACTTCTCCTCTGCAGGCTAGCTTTCAAAGCGCCAGAAATGCCGTGTAGGCGTTGGAGGAGAAAAACCCATGGGTGGACTTCTCGTGTGATGAACTCTGCATACAGCAATACTGACGGACCTGCCAGGCCAGATGTGCTTGCTCGTGCAAGAGCGGCGCCGCCAAAGGTTATGGGCTTAAGGACAGCTTTCTAAGGCGGCGTGCGCATGAAACGAAAGGGCCCACAGACCCGTGCATTTGAACACTGGCCCTCGGGTGGAGGTGCTGTTTGAGAAACTTATAGAATCCTTAGGAGTCAGCACCTCGCCAAAGGAAGGAGGTCACTGGGCGCTTTGAGGTTTACAGCCGCGCTCCGCTTGCATCCCCTCTGCTCTCCACCAACACAATGAATAAATGTCACTGCCTGTGGGGTCTACACGGTCATTTCAGCAGTCAGGAGACTGAGGAACTGACTCCAGACCTCACTGAGTGCTTCCCCAGTCACTCTCTGTAGTGATATTTTGTTTGTGTTTTAACAAATAACGCTTGCCTGAAGATCTGAGTGCAGAGCTAAGCCACTAAAGGCCAGGCAGTGGTGGCTCACACCTTTAACCCCAGGACTTGGGAGACAGAGGCAAAGGGATCTCTGTGAGTTCATGGCCACCCTGGGAAACACAAGATGGAATCTATCTGAAAGAGAAACAGAGCTCACACAAACGTGATCCCAGCACTTGGGATCCCACGCCTTTAATCCCAGCACTAGGGAGGTGGAGACAGGAGTGATATGGCTGGGAAGAGAGCAGAATATAAGGTGGGAGGACACCGGAGCTCAGTGCAGTCTGAGGATGCAGTCTGAAAACAGGATCAGCCCTTGGTCTGAGCATTGGTAGAAGTGAGAACTCTGGTGGCCGGACACTCTGCTTCTCTGATCTCTCAGCTTTCACCCCTAACATCTGACTGCGGGTTTTTATTAAGAACAATTAGAATTCGTGCTAAAATTATCTTTCTTGCTGTGGTAAATAAAGACAGCTTGAGGTGCACCAGTTTGAAGGAGATGAGCCTTGGGTAGGAGATGACCTCTCTCAGAAACTCCCACCGAGAAACAGCAGTACTGAAGTAGCAGTCTTCCAATCACCAAGGACAGACAACTGTCACAATGATGAATGGCCCTGGGGTTTTCCTTTTTGGTTTAACACAAAGAATGACAACCTATTCCAAAATAGAAAGTAGATAAAACACTGATATCTGCTGAAGGTCCATGGGAGTGGAGTCCACACAAAAATGAAATTTTAAATCAGAAACATCTGGGATCTAGGCTGAGAGAAATAAATAACTCACTAATTTCAGCACTGGCTTTAAGCTCTAATTGTCTTCCCTCATTCAGGGCATATATTTCTTCTAGAAGTAAATATTTATTTTTATTGTTTCACAGAAAAGAAGCTGAAATACCAGCAACTATAATTTTGTGGCATCAAGTGCCAGAACATTTCACTTACTACAAACCTTTGGCCCAGCTGCAGATTAGGGTCAGGATTACCTTTCTATTTGAAGCTGACAGAATTCGTAAACATGTAGATAATCTTTCTCCCACCAACACTGTTGGACAGACTAACTGCCCATGGCCTCCCTTTAAGAACACACGAGACACAGTGAAACGCTTACTATTAGGCCAAAGCCTACTTTACGATGTGATGGAATATATCTTCATTTTTCTTTTTTGGCTTTCTTGAAACAGGTCTCAAGGACGATTTAGTCTCATCTAATTGGCAACTTCTAGGCTGCTGAAACTGTTTCAAAGCCAAGAGTACAGTGCCTAAGGAATGACAGCTGAGGAGAACCTCAGACCTCCATATCATGCACATACATGAAAAAGGGATGAGAGAGGCCTAAAGCGGTCAATATACATGCTGTTAAAGGTTCATTAGAACACGTATTCCCCCAAACTTCCAGTGTACTTTTAACAAGAAACTGCAAATTTGCATAATCCAGCTGAGTCCCACCCCACTGTTATGTGCAGCAACGACCATTTTGTTATTATTATTATTATTATTATTATTATTATTATTATTATCATCATCATCATCATTATTATTGCAAGACGTTGAACATGAAAGGAGAAGCAACACTGAGTACGTTTGTGACAGACGTGAATACTGAGCCTGGAGACCCAGAATTCAAGAGCTCTCTTACTCTCAAGGGTGTGTTCAAGAGCAATGACCGCCCTCACACCCTGGGAGGAGAAACATAACATGAACGGCCTTGTCCCAGCATAAAGCAATGGCCTTCTGTGGTGCTTACTTGAGGGCGGTTCTGTAGTGGTAGATGGCTTCCTTGTTCCGGCCTTGGTCTTTTAGGAAGTTGGCGTAGTTGTAATGAACCTTCGCGTTGTGGGGCAGAGTCTGAACTCCAGACCTACAGAGGATATTAAAAAGAAAGAAAAAAAGAATCACACTATTGTCAGGTTCTTTTGTATTCTATTCCCAGCTTTATGAAGCTTCCTTTGAATGCCAGCGGATCTCACACCCAACAGGTTTCTGATTGTTGTGAATCATGTGAGTGACTGCACAGGGAAGGAGTGAAGGCCTTGGCCAGGTTTGCACAACTGGATGATGAACAAGATGTTCTCTGCAGGGAAGCATGGGGCCCCTTCTCTCTGCTGGAGACACACCGGGGGCTTGGTAAAGTGTGGTCATCTTGGCTGAGGCTTTCTGTCGGGGCGTAGCAGAACCCGGCTGCAGACATGAAGGAGCAGAACACCACCCAGACACACAGCCTTGGACTGTCCAGGCCGGTCTGTCCTTGCCACTTAGAGCGCAGCGGGCAGAGGATCTGATGTAAGAGACGATGAAGCTAAGTCAGACCCTGCAGAAGATGATACAGACAGTGTCCCTTGTTGGCGTTCCAGGCATGCCCTTCTCTCTCATGTCTGCCTCGGGTGAAGGCTTTTTACTTATGGATAGAAAGTGAAGTAGCCAAAAGTGATGTGTGTGCAATACAAAGGCACAAGAAGGCGAGGCGAGTTGGACTCCATAAAGTGAGAATGCACAGCTCAGCACCAACACCGCCCTTCACGGCACGAGACGAGATCTGACAAACGCTGCCCTCACTCTGTGGCTTCTCTCTCTCTTCCCACATTCTGGCTTCCTCTTTGGGCATCAAGACACTGGCTGACCCCATGCCTGGGTCTAGAATGTATGCAGCATCCCAGAAGTCTGGTGGCTCAAACCCGTTTACGGAAGTAAACGCTACGGTCATTCAGCATCCATGTGGTGCTCACTCGGCACCATGCTGTGCCAGGTGCTGGGATATAAAATGGCCAGGGAGCCTATTCCTAGGATTTTACAAGGGTGAGGACATGCGGGCGGTTAGGAGATAGGGGTAGCAAAAGAAATTCTCGTAAGTAGTTAGGGTTCAACAAATCACAGTGAGCTCAGCTCAGAATAGGAGCAGAACTGAGCAGCCAATGAAGGTGAAGCTCTGAGGAAAATTTGTTTTTCCTTGCTCCATTCAGTTAACTCTTCTTTTTGTTTTCTTTTTTTCTTGCTTCCTTTCTTTCAGTAATTTGAGATTGAGTACAAAAATAAATCATTACCAGAGAGCTGAATGTAAGCTGACATCCCTATTGATACGAATGATTGACATTAATATTGCCATATCAAGTCTATGCTAACTTAAACTATTGTACAAATAATTATTCTATAATTGATGAAACGAAGTTTGTGGAAGCATCAAAAGCCTTGCTTAAGCAAGTGATAGGTCAGGCAGCGGTGGCAGACACCTTAATCCTAGCACTCGGGAGGCAGAGGCAGGCAGATCTCTGTGAGTTCAAGGCCAGCTTGGTCTACAGAGTGAATTCTAGGACAGTCGGAGCTACAGAGAGAAACTCTGTCTCAAAACCCCAAAAACCCAACTAAAAGAACAGCAGCAGCAACAAAGCAAGTGAGAGTCCGTTCAGCTAACCACAACGAAACATCACAGCTTACGTGGCGTAAGGGGGGCACTGCTGGGTCACATGATGACTCTATTTTCAACCCTTTGCAAAACTTCTCTACTGGGTCTAAGGATAGCTGACCTGGTATCTATTCCCACCTGGAGTCTGCCAGGGCTCCGTTTTCTAACCATCCCTGGCATGCTGAAAACAACCATTCTATGGAGCCCAAGCTCTCGGTTCACAACCCTGCTAATGACCCCACGAACATCACAGCCAGCTATAGAAGGCTTGCAGCTTGATATGGCCCCACTTCTTCCTTTATGCTTCTGTTGGCCTGTGCTCACCCTTCACTGTGGCATCTAAGAAGTCACTGCCAGGGTCAGCATCAAGTAGCGTTCCCCCTTATCCACCATGATCAGGATGTACTAACATAAGGCTGTTGGGGATATTATTTTAAGGTGTGTGACTTACGTTGCATTTGTTTAATTCTGTAAAACTCTGCTACTTTGCCTGTCTAAAACACCTGATGGTCTAAAAAAGAAGAGCTGAACGGCCAATGGTGAGGCAGGAGCAAGGATAGGTGGGGCTAGCAAGCAGAGAATATAAATAGAAGGAGAAATGAGGTGGGGGGAGGGGAGAACAAAAGAGCAAGGAGAGGAGGTTGCAGGGGCCACCCAGCAAATCATGGAGTAAGAGTGAAAATAAGATATACAGAAATAAGAAAGATAAATGCCCAGAGGGAAAAGGTATATGGGATAACTTACATAAAGCTGGTAAGAAACAAGCCAAGCTAAGGCCAAGTATTCATAACTAAGAATAAGCCTCCCCTTATTTGGGAGCTGGGTGGTGGGACCCCAAAAAAGACAAAAGAGCAAAATCATCTCACTACAAGGCCCCATGAATAGAGGACCAAAAAAGAAACTGTGGCTTATATGTACAACAGAATATTATTCAGCTTTACAAAAGGAGGGTGTGCAGGAGTGACACCAGAGTGGGCCTGGGAAACAGTATAAAAGCCACGTGTAGGAAAAATGCTGTGTGAAGAAGAATTCAAACCCACAGGAGCAGAGAGCACTACGGAAAGAAGAGAGGGAGAAAGAAACACAGACAGTGTAGTGTCTGGCCTCTTATTGGCCACGCCCACTCCCAGCTTCCAGCCTCTGACCCTAACTCTCTGCCTCTCTTCCTCTTCCGCTCTCACGGGAGCAGCAGCTGCTTCTCTCCCCTCTCCCCCCTTCCCTCTATCTCCCTGTCTCTCTCTGTCTCTCTTTCCATCACCCATCTAATAAATGTTTAACTCTGCATAGT
>PVIU01014468.1:0-51844 GCA_004026605.1 Ondatra zibethicus | reverse complement strand
GATAGAGACTGTTTGGCAAGAGGCAAACAGTTTTGGAATTAGCATCATAAGCACAAATATTGATGAAATGTTATTATATGTTCTATGAAATTTTGTTTTTAATAGATTACGGAATCTAATAATTTAATTCATCTAGCCCTTCTGGTATGCCTTTTGTGCAGTTCTTGAATGAGTTTATCTGATTATACTCAGATATACAGATAATTCTGGATTTTATAAACAAGGGGAATCAAGTTTTCCAGCATATTCACACAGTTGGATTCAAAATTTAAAACCTGGCTAGCCATAAAATTAATACAACTGTCCCCCACACACACAAAAACAAAAAACAACAACAAAGCCAAGACTAAAAAGAGGATTTTCAGGGCATGTGTAGGCTGGCTGGAAAATGACTGAACTCATGAGTGGTTCCAGAAAAGCTCTCATCAGGCTAGGGAAAGAGTTCCTGCTCCAGGGCCCAGGGGAGCCATTTCTAATTAATCACCTTCTCCTGCCAGGTCCCTGGGCATCCTCCAGTGCAGAACTCCACGCAGCTTCTGCTCACTGTTTGGCACTGGAGTGCAGAGGAAACCTATCTGCTGTCTCCAGTGAGATGGCCCTAGTGAGCCAACCCTGAAAATGAAGCCTGGGTACAACTAATGTGATTTCCCCCCACCCCCCCCACACACACAAGATGTGCAATAAATAGGAATTTCAAAGCCAAACTGCCCTGGTGCTGAGCCCTGATTCGGACTCTGAGAAGATTCCAGCAGGCTCCCAGAGGCTTTGCTGAGCAGGGGTGAGTAACTTGGTGACTGAATGAATCTCCACCACTGAACATTCAAGATTTTTACATCATCAGATAGAGATTGTGGTAACTGTTTCTCAAGGCTGTTATAAAGACTAACAGATAGCTCATGTAAAATACTTAAGAAGAGGCCACAGCTTGATTTTGGGCCCAGATCCCAGTCATGTGACTTTTAGAGAGGCAGCTTGAAAAGGCAGAGGTTGTAGGTGATTAGAAGGGTTGGAAAGCCAAAATAGAAAATAAATCACTTGCTGCAAGTAAGTGAAAAACTGTGAACCCCCACTGACAAAGCAAAAGCAACCAACAGAAAACAAGCCAGTCATCCAAGGGACAGGTTAAAACAACAACTAAGAAACCTGGCATGGTGGCACTCATGCCTGAAATCTAAGCACTCAAGAGGCACAGGTAGGAGAACTGTTGAAGGTTCAAGGTCAGAATGGTCTATATAATAAACACCATGCCAACCTGAGCCACAGTATAAGATCTGTCTCAAAAAAAAGTTATTCATTTTTAAAAGCTAACACCAAGTGCAGTGACAGTTCCTAGTATTCACCTATCAGCCCCTCCTCCCATAGGACAGAGCCTTTCAGCTCACAGCAGGTGGTCATTAGATAGAGGAAGGAGCATCAGACTGGTCCAGGAAAGAAAAGGAGTGGACACACAATCAGCCTTCAGGAATTAGCTTCACTAGGAGAAAGGGCCTTGAGGTGGGAGGCCATTAGAAAGGAAACAGTACATTGTGTTAAAAACAATATAATACGGTGTACACCTTTAATCCCAGCACTAGAAAGGAAAATATAAGACGGAGGAGACAGTTCTCAGGCTCAGTCTCAGTCTGAGGATACGGGGCTGTGGGGGGGGGGAGCAGGATCGCCATTTTGGTCTGAGGTTGAGGCAAGAGCCAGTGGCTGGCTGCTTTGCTTTTCTGATCTTCAGGTTGAACCTCAATATCTGTCTCTGGGTTTTTATTATTTGTGCTACAACAATAGCTAGACAGTGTTGGTGCACGCCTTTAATCCCAGTACTTGGCAGGCAGCAGCAGGTGAATCTCTGTGAGTTCAAGGCCAGCCTGGTCTACAAAGCAAGTTCCAGGACAGGCTCCAAAGCCACACATAGAGATCCTGTCTCAAAAAAACAAAACAAAACAAAACAAAACGAAAACAAAAAAGCAATATAAGACCTTAAAAGAAAAGACATGCCTCCTTTGGGTTGTAGTTTGAATAAGAATGGCCCCCACAGGCTAGAATATTTGAATGCTTAGTCACCAGGGACTGGAACTATTTGATAGGACTGAAAGGATTAGGAGGTGTGGTCTTGTTGGAGGAAGTGTGTTACTGGCAGTGGGTTTTGAGGTTCAAAAGCCCATCCTAGGCCTATTCTCTATCTGTGTGTGCCTACAGAGCAGGGTGAAGCTCTCAGCTACTGCTCCGGTCCCATGCCTGCCTGTCTGCTGCCCACTGTGATGAACATGGACTCACCCTTCGAAACTCAAAGCAAGCCTTAAATGTTTTCTTTCATAAGTTACCTTGATTATGGTGTCTCTTCACAGCAAAAGAGTAGTAAATAATACACCATGTGATTTAGTGTGAGTTAGTCTAGTGGCAAAGAGAACACAGGAGCCAGATACTGGGAATTAGGATATATTAGGATCTGTTAAAACCGACACAGGGCAGCTTCTTAAGTCTCTAGCCCTGCAAGAGGAAGGGATAAGGTGGGGTGAGAGTAGGGATATGGCTTGATTTCTTCAGGCTGTGAGATTCGGTCTGTTAGAGTGAGCAGTGTCTTAAAGGGATAAATCTGTGGTCTAACAGAGAGAAGGGATTGTTGGAGGCAGCCAGAGCCTAAGACTTCCACTCTGCACGGATAAAGCTGCTTTCCGAGCAGCATGGAGGCCCTGTAATGTTTTCTTTATTTTTATGGTGAACTTTGGCTCATGACAGATCCTGGATGTTGTTTTAGGTAGTTGAAGGGTTAATGACTTAAATGCCTCATGTGGAGTGAGAAACTTCAGACCAGAAAGTTGACGTGATGGTGACACCTGTGAACTGTTAAGATCCAGGCAACTTCTGAGAAGAGCAACAAACCGACAGAGGTTGAGTGTAGTAAGGAGGAGAGGGCCTGCTTTTCGTCCTGGCCGCCCAGCTAGCTTACACCCGAAATAATCACACAGAAATTGTATTAATTAATTTACTGCCTGGCCCATTATATCTAGCCTCTTCTTGGCCAACTCTCACATCCTGATCTAACCCATTTCTACCAATCTGTGTTCACCACGAGGTCGTGGCTTACCGGGAAAGATCCTAACCAGTGTCAGTCTCAGACAGGAGTTTCATGGTGTTTTCCACACTGCCCTTCTTCCTCCCAGCATTCAGTTCTGTCTTCCCGCCTATTTAAGTTTTGCCCTATCAAAAGGCCAAGACAGTTTCTTTATTTAACCAATGAAAGCAACACAAATACAGAAGGACCTTCTACACCAGTTGAGCACTTTGAGACTGCAGGAGAACTGACCGGCAGGTGGAATCCTCCAGCCCAGCCCTCTTCTGCCCTCCTGAGTCCCCTGTGCCATGTCTACACAATCTCTAGTCCCTCAAAGATTCTGGTATCCTTTGTTGTTCTGATTAAAGGACTCTCTCCTTCTGGAGAGCCCAGTTTATTATTTCTTTTATTTCCATAAGGGCTTGATCAATCCCAGTAGAAGAATAGTCGCATAAAATCTGTGTTTTGTGTACATTAATGAAATAAAATACGACCTAGATGGGATATTGGTGCTACATACATAATGGCAAAAAAATTATTAAAAATATTGTGTGTGGTGAAGACGGAAGCTGGATAAGAACTAAAGGGTAAAGTGAAAGTAGGAAGGAGACGGTAAATGATGAAGGACAAGAGAAGATGTAGGTGTCTTCTCAATCCAGAGCCCAGGCAAGAGCAAGAAATGTGAGCAGGAAGGGTCTGTTCAGAGGATCCAGCAAGGCCATTTTCAACCGTTACCAGACCACCTAATTGGTCCATTCAATTGCTTGATCCCTTTAATTAAGAAACCATTCACTCTTCACAATTTAGTCCCTTTGATAGTTAATTAGTGCTTCCAATCTGGAAAGGGTGAGTGCTATCAATCAAATTGGAATCGCAGCCATGTGGATTTCCATGGCAACAGCACACAGGTGGGTCCTCCCATAGATGGTCCACTCCAACTCTATAACCCTGAATGGAGCAGGACTCTCTTTTCAGCCAACGTTTGCTAACTGCTTGCCCACCATGCGCCAGGTAGCTCAGAAGCCATCAAGCAGGGCATCCTTGGTTTAAGGTAATGTTGAGGTGTGGTCTCTTTCACCCATTTCCATGGTCCTAGAGGAACACTCCTAAAACGTAAGATAGGTTAGTATAGAAAAGCATAGCACATTTTTTTCATCCAAAGTTTTATGTGAAATGGAAGTCTTTGGAAATGACACATGGCTCAGGGAAAACTGCATAGTCTTGAGCCACTCATGTCATTGGCCAATGATGGGCTGAACAAGACTGGACAGAGCAAGAAGACTGCTAGTGATGTAACTGCTACCACTTGGCCAGTGTGAGGCATTGTCTTAGATAGGGTTTCTATTGCTGTGAAGACACAGCATGACCACAGCAGTGCTTATAAAGGAAAACATTTAATTAGAGCTTACAGTTCAGAGGTTTAGTCTGTTATTGTCATGGTGGGAAACATGGTGGCACACAGGCAGACATGGTGTGAGAGGGGTAGTTGAGAGTTCGAGATCTGGATCAGCAGGCAGCATGGAGAGAGAGAGCCACTGGATCTGGCTTGAGCGTTTGAAACCTCAAAGCCCCAGTGACACACTTCCTCTAACAAGGCCACACCTACTCCAGCAAGGCCACACCTCCTAATCCTGTCAAATCATGCCACTCCCTATAAGCCTATAGGGGCCGTTTTCATTCAGCCACCACAGGCATTATCCACATGCTTGAGTCTGTGTGATGTTGTCAGTCACATACAAGTATAGCAAACGTGTGCAGTATAGCACAACCCTTCCAAATAGAGGGCCATACTTGTGATTTATGTATTTAACACACAGAACTCGCCTAAAGCATGTTATAGAAATCAGAATTCAACTTCCTCCAGGTGACAGAAGCTAGCTAGAATCCCTCTCCCTGAAACCAGTCATAAAACCGAGAGACGTCAATCTTTCCCTTCTCTCTTTCCAGAGAGACCTTCATTGGGGGGATTTGGCTCACAGCTCCCCAGAGGCCACATGTGTGCATATGTGTATGTGAGGTGTGTGTGTGTGTGTGTGTGTGCTTGGTGTATTTACATGTTTTTATGTATGAGTGCATGTGTTTGTAGGTTTAAGTGTAGAGGTCTGAGGTCATGTCAGGTACTTTCTTTAATAGTATTCCACCTAATTTTCCTCTGTATTTATGTATGTATGATATATGTATGTGTGCATGATGTATGTATGCATGATGTATGTATATATGTGCAGGAAGTAGAAGGGTCTGCGGGTTAGGCCTGTAGGAGAAGCACAAGCTCAGCTCAGAGGTGAACTGCTCAATTCCTGGACGTTGATGTCTTGAGCCCTGTAGTAACTGCTAAGGTAAGCTGCAGCCAGAATGCAAAGAACGGCTTCGATGAACTACTTAGAATACTAATTTGAATCCATTAGCCCTGAAATGAGAAGAATAAATTTAACATTGTGCCAAAAGATGTACTGAGGAGAAATACGACGACAAATTACACAGTTATAAAATTATGCTATCAGATAAACAAGCTCAGTTCAGATGTTCTGCTTCAGAAAAACATACAAACTAATAAAATGCAGAATGCTGGAGTTTCTCAGGAAGTCATCCCACGAAGGAGATGTGCATCTCCGCCATGCCACCTGAAGGCTCTGTGCAGAAAGGAAGACTTCCGTCCTGTGGCTCAGATGCCCGGACGTCATAGAAAAGCAAGGCTTCTTATACACTGACTTTTACACTGAAGCTCTTTTAGGAGACAGAGAGCAAATCCCAAACTTTAATCCCTGCAACAATTGGCTTTACTGCAGTCGATCCGATGGGCACCATTAATATGAATTTAAACAAAATGAAACATAATAATACCTTGAATTTCTAGATCATTCTGCTAAAGGTAACCTCTTTTCCTCCAGCATACCCAAAGCCTGATATAATATTCAAGGTAAATCATAAGGTTTACCAATGGCATTCCACTTTTTTCTTCCAGTAATTTTTATTAGCATTTTCTATTCACAGTTATCTTTGCTAATTACATTCTGATTTCCATATAAGGTCCTTCACGTGTTTTGCAAACATTAATTAAGCGCTGCAGTCCTCCAGCAAGGGAGAGGGCCAGCTTTACAGCCAGGAGTCTTTTGCATGCTGTGCTGCTGGTTGGAATGGCATTTGTTCCTGTCACTCAGAGTCAGCACACAGAGCTTTAACCTGTGGGCGGAGACGGTGTGCTGACTCTGCCAGAATTACAAACCACACCACGATGCTTCTTCCAACTTGCTTTAAGGAAGGTGGGGTGTCCTTTCCTGTGAATTAATTGCTCTCTTACAGAGGAAGCAAAGATATTTTTAAGTTTAACTCTGCATAACTGATGTGAGCTTTATTACAATAACATTTTGAGATCCATTTGAATTCAATGTTCTGTCTAGCCTCTACATAAAGATTGCCTTCGTAACAGCTTTAAGTTCTCCGCAGCTACGGCACCTGAAAATGAGAAATTATCATAGGTGGAAGGATTAGGGAGGTGCTGGCTTCTACACACACATGGGCCATATCCTACCTTTTAAATGTAAAAATAACGCTTCAGCTAAAGAACACAGGGAAGCAGAGGAATGGAGAAGACAGGGAACCAGATAGACCTGTAGAGAAGAGCCAGGGAGACCAAAGTGTTTAACAAATAAACCTTTGTTCTGTGAAGTCAGCTAAAAATTTGCAAGGAATCTTTTTACGCAATCTTCTTTCACTCATTAACCTAAACATTATTACATTTGTAGGTCATCAGCATGGCTGCCTAAACAGCGTTCTCATAGGAGAGCTGGTAGTCCCAAGCCACCAGTACAGTTTTGGTAGCTGATGCTGGCAATTAATATTATGTCCAGAACTCCGGTCCTGCCCGTGAAGCTCAAGTGGGGGCACTGTGGACGATTTCTTGGTTCTCAACCCTGAGTGTGTTTGTGGAATACTGACGCAGTTGAGTATTGAACATTGGTGCAAATTCTGCATAAGTCTTAAAGGAAGGGCTCACTTGAAGTCAGTTCAAAGCCATCCTGGGGAACAGGGAGGTACTGACACCTTAAAACAAAGAAACAAATAAATAAATGTTTTAGGGGATGAGGTGTTTATGGGATTGCTAAGAATCCCTGGGTGATATTCATAGCCTGGGGGCGGGGAGGGGGCAACTGTGCAGCTTCTCTGGAGTCAAGCTCAGCCTTCTTGACCAAATAATGTCTATGGGACTACCGATTCTAAGCCCGGTCCTCAGCCCAAGCCCAAAAGGTGCTCACACTACCCAGAGGGTGCTCGTACTGCCCGTATCCCATCTATGCCTGCCATCTTTGTCATGTAGTAAGGAGCTGGATCCTGGCTTGAAACGTTTGCCAGGAAAGGGGAGGGACCAGCTAAGCCTACTCTCAAGCTCAAGGGTGTTCTGCCGTAGTACCGACCTTGGCTCCTGCCCATCTCATTCCAGGTGTCACATTCCATGATGGTATTGCAGGCTTGGCCCTGAGAGGCCAGGCTAAGTTAAAAGAAATATTGCAGAGGGGAATCAATGCATCTAGTTTCAAGAAGCAGAAGCCTGATATATATACACATAGAAATATAGGTCAAGTGGATCAGGAAATCCACTCTGTAAAAATAGCTTGCAGAATATTATAATACAGGCCAGCTGGGAATTCCCCAAAGGTAGGACCTAGGGTAGCATTTAGCAAAGGAAGACATTTCATTTTTCATTCCTATCCCCGTGCTAAATCTTGCAAAGAGACAGAATTTCCACATGGACGTAAAAGAGGAAGAGACCCAATATTAACTGTTTGGGAAGGGGTAAGGTTGTGCTTCAGCAAGGTTTGATACCCTGATATCTTTAGGTAGCACCATAGAAACCACATTAAGTACATATTGAATCACAATGAAAAAAAAAAACACTTGCCTTGTTCCTGTTCCTTTTGAATCCTTCTTATTATATCAAGATAAATATCCCATTTGTTGTAGGTCTTAGCCATCTTTCTGGAACTTGACAGTATCTCCTTTTAATAAAGAATGAGGAGAGCAGATAGAATTTAAAGATAAAGTTTAGTTTTCACTTGTATTTATTTATGTGGTGTCTTTTATTCATGGCTAATGTCCTTCAAATTGTATTAGTGATTTAAGTCTTTCTTATAAATTACATACGCTTAAGAAAATAAGATATGCTGGCGGCGGCACACACTTGTAATTCCAGGACTTGGGTGGCAGAGGCAGGCAGATCTCTGTGAGTCTGAGGTCAGCCTGGGCTACAGAGCCTAGGACAGCCAAGGCTACACAGAGAAACCCTGTCTCAGAAAAAAAAAAAAACAGAAGGAAATACGATGTGATGTAAAGAGATAATACAGCAGGAAGTACACACATGCAGCACACATTCTAAAGGGGAGGGAGGTACTACTTTGCCTAAAAACGTATCCAATGTTTTAAAAGGTGAGCATGTTTTTCAGAAAGACCATATTGCCAGCATCCTCTTAAGGAATATATCAGAAGAACTATGCCTAAATTTTTAAATTATTAAGTAGTGAACATTTTGTTTTAAAAGAAAAAGTGGCCTCCAATTCCTAGACTTCAAGCAATCCTCGTGCCTCAGCCTCACAATCAACAGGCATGAGAGGCATGTACATTGTGGTACCTGTAAGTAACCAGTGTGTGTGTTTCAGTGCTTGGATCAAACCCAGTAGCCCACGCTTACTAGCTAAGTTCTCTGCTCGTGAGTAATGCCCCAGCCTCAAATAACCTGTATTTTAAATCTAAATGCCCTTTGATTTATTATGCACATATGGCCCTAATTCTTGTTCTCATATAGAAGCCCTTCAGAATGTACGAATAACCATTTGGGTTATCTAGAAAAATTTCCACTTGCTTTTATTGTTCACACTGGAACTAGGAGCTTTTAAAAAAAACACCTTTAAAATAGACTTTCTAAAGATGAAATAGCCCGTCAACTAGAGAAGCTGGATGGCCTTCATCTGTTTTGTTCCTATGTGGCCAGTGAATAGGTTGAGCCATTTTGTTGGAGAGAGAGGAGAAGAAAGGGCTAGTTAAGGAGACATGATGGGAATGTACTAGTCTTAGGGTTTCTACTGCTGTGATAAACACCCAGACCAAAAGAAACTTGTGGGTGAAAGGTTTATCTCAGCTTATTCGTTTCTAGTCCATCTTCCAAGGAAGTCAGGAAGGGAACTCAAGGCAGGAACCTGGAGGCAGGGGCTGATGCAGAGACCATGGAGGGTGCTGCTCAGCCTGCTTTCTTATAGCGTCTAGGACCATCAGCCCAGGGACTGCCTCACCCACAATAGGCTGGGACCTTCCACATCAATCACTAATTAAGAAAATGCAAGGCTTGTTTGCAGTCCAATCTCTGGAAACATTTTCTCACTTGAGGTTCCCTCTTCCCAAATGACTCTAGCTCATGTTAAGATGATAAACAAACAAACAAAAACTGAGCCAGCACAATGCTCAACATGCAATCCACACATGCATGAAAACTTTAAAATTAAAAAGATTTATTTTGGAGAGTAGTACCTTGCATAGGTAATAAATCCACTTCCAGAAGCCATAAGGTTACTAAATGAGACCCCAGTGCCTGAGATCAGCTATGTCCCTATCAGCTGTGAGGTCAGGGAAGCCCCTGAGGCCCCCAAGATAGGAAATTGTCACTGTTGTTGGCTACTCACCCGAACTGGATGGGAAGACCCTGTTGCTGAAGACACCATAGAGTTTGGTTGCAGTATACAGAGACGTCAAACTGGGATGGGGCCGGAAGCTTCCTCCCTGTTGGCTAGTTTTCAACAGTACCAGAGCGTGCCATGCTGTCAGGGGAACATTGTCATCAGCGGTCTGGTTTGGCATGGTTCCCTATTAATCTGCCAGTCAGGATGTGCCCACTAGTGCTGTCGTGGCAGGATTGTTTGGGAGTAACCAGCTGCTCTATGCTTGCATAAGTGTAGAACACGTATGATTAAAAACTTCCCATTGAAAACTCCCAAACAATCGCACTGCACAACAGGGAATTTATAACTGGTAAACCTGGTCAAAAGCCCGTGGGTGACGTCACCGGCCCCAGCCGGGAAGCTACTGCTGCTATTTTTTTTTTCTGTTGTTGTTGTTGTTGCTGTTTGTTTTGTCTTTCAAGACAGGGTTTCTCTGTGGAACAGTTCTAGCTGTCCTGGAACTCGCTCTTGTAGACCAGAACTGGCCTCGAACTCACAGAGATCCACTCGCCTCTGCCTCCCGAGTGCTGGGGTTAAAGGCGTGCGCCATCAACTGGATGGTTTCTTTTTTTTTTTTTTTGGCCCCTCTAAGGCTGAAGGAACACCATGGAAGATGGCTCAAAACCGGTGTGGGAGCCTGATGAAGGGTGGAATGCTGCCTTCTCTCCAGGCATGACAAGGCCATCACACCCTTGAATTCTCTCTCAGCAGCTGTGGTTACCTGAACAAAATCTGCCCACGAAAAACAAAAGCACCTCAAGTAGGTTTCCCAGGGCTGGCGAGATATCTCAGTGAGCAAATGCTCACCACGTGGGCCTGACAACCAGAGTTCAATTCCCAGGTCCTCTGGTGGAAGGAGAGAACCGACTTCCAAAATCTATCCTGATTATAGCACACATACACCTGCACCCAAACACATATCAAAGACACACACCAATAACGATAAATACATTTTAAAAATAGGCTTACTAAAGGCAAACAGTCATTCAGTTAGGTAAGTTAGACGGACTTAGTGTGTTTCATTCCTGCGTTGTCAGTCTATAGTCTGAGTCACTCTGTCACGGTCATTTATGCCAATTGGTACCGTCTCCCTCTCCAGCGGTGCTGAAATAAAGCTCAGGCAATCATTAATGGCCAGCTCATTTAGATCACGCTTCTGTCCAAAACATGTCTAGCAGAAATAATTTAAAATATCAAAATAATTAAATATAACTACTTTCAGGAAATTGGGCAAAAGGGGAAAATTTGTTGAGAACCCCATACTACAATGCCTTCATTGCTTTGGTATGGTTGTACTTAACCCCAGCATTTTGTGTGTGTGTGTGAGAGAGAGAGAGAGAAAGAGAGAGAGAGAGGGAGGGAGGGAGGTTGCAAGATGAACATATACTCCTCATCATTTCCCGTCTTTCTGCATCTCGTGATCAGCTTTGCTTTCTGGGAGTGAGTAGATTTTATTCATCGTGTTTCCTTGTCACTAAACATGTTAGTGAATTTCTTAGTAGCAAATTTTCTCTTCTACAAGTGCAGCATGACGATTCGATGCAAGAAGTTCATCATCAATACAAATCTGTTACCTAATCTATAGTCCATGGCAGCCTCCTTAATTATCTCAACAATGTCCTTTCCAGCATCTCTTTTCCAGTCGAGGATGTAGTTGATGATCACACGTTGGAGCTAATGGTGACATCACTTCAACCTGAACAAATCCTCTGGGTTTCTTTACTTTCATACTTTGGAGATCTCATACAGTTGTGTTGAAAAATACCCATCCACTTGAATTTGTCTGATTTCCCTCATGATTCATGGGTCTTCACATGGATGCAAATGCTATGAATATCATACAGAGGGACCTTGGTTGTGTGAGGAAGTGACACCCAGAGCACTTGGAAAGCTAATGTGTAAAGGAGGTGGAGGAGTGGAGTCTGGAGGTCTGAGCCAACCCCTCCACCAACCTGGAGTCCCCTCCCTTCAGCTCTTCTGAGAGAAGAGAGAGCCACCGTGCCTTCTCTAAACCACCGAGTATTCTGAAGCTTGCAGCCTGATTGATATGCCTGGGTGTAAATGAAATAGAGCTTTGGTAGTAATTAAAGTCTTAAAATGTCAGGGTTTTGTGGCCTTCAACATTGAATTAAATCAAAAAGTGTCTATGAGAAGAGTGTGAGACAATTAACGGGGGCTGACCTACCTGCCTGTGGTGGATAGCAACAAATGCTATTCTTAGGCAACAGAGCTAAAACTCCTGCCTTAAGCATTAGCCCGGAGCCTTCAGTTTCCAAGAGAAATGACATATAGGTTTCCCAACCTTTCGAGGAAATCAGCAGTCACCCACAGGTTTTCTGGCTCTGTTCCTCCAGCAGGGTGACACACTTTCCTCCCCTCCCTTGGGGAAAGGACCTACAAATAAGACATAAACAGATGTCAACCGCGGTGAAGCCAAATCCCCCGCCCCAGGTGGCCTGTTGGTTCTCTTGTGCTCTTCCTGTGGCCTTTGTCTAATCAGCCACCCAGCAGGCGGGCCCTCTGTGAGCTGGGAAGCAGGGTTCTCACATAGTCACCCCTTAACTAGCTCCAACGTCCTTCTCATCTAAAGTCCTGCGACTTCAAACTCAGAAATCATTTCTGAAGCAAAGTGACAAAGGACGCAAAAGACGCTTAATACAAAGCCAGAGCCCCACCGTCTGCAGCAGGCACTACTTGCCAAACAGGAGAGGAGCTGGAAATGAGCTATCTTGTGCTTTGAAGATTTCTGCAATTGTCCATGCACCAAATGCCCTTCTGCGGCTATTACTCCGCAACACCCTCACGGGGTTGAGGGCCGCTTTGCATATGCAGTATAATAGGGGAACTTATGCAATACCTGGATGACTTCCGGCTCTCTACACTCCCTTCACAGTAATTAGCTGCCTTCTTCAGGCCCAGGCGGCTAGGGCTTACAGGTTAGCCACTCAGGTTAGCCAGCCCTGTTGCTGGCTGAAGCTGTATTAGGTGTTTAAGCAAACCACTCAATGAATCCTAATGGACTGAACGTCCCACACACCAGAAAGTGCACAATTAGGACAATCGTTGGGGTGTAGAAATGTATACTGATCATATCTGTCCTTCTGAAAAAAATAAAAAGAAAGAAATGTATACTAAGATGGGAGTGACGGCTCATGCCTATAATCTCAGCATTCAGGAAGCTGAGGCAGGAGGAACACTGAGTTCAAAGTCCTCCAGAGATTGAGACCTCATTTCAAAAGAGGGAGGAAGTGGTTTGGGATGTGTGCTCATTTGGTAGCATGCTTCCTTAGTATGCATGAAGTCCTAGGTTCAGTCTCTAATACAGCACAAATGGGCCAGGGGGTGAATGCTTCTAAGCCCAGCACTGAGGGGAGGGAGGATGAACCGAAGTTCAAGGTAACCCTGGGATACAAAGCAAGTTTAATGCCAGTATGGATGAGAGATTTTGTCTTTAAAAAGGTGAGTCAGGGGGTTTGGGGATGGCTAACCAGTGACATCTCCATGATTGACTTAAAGATTATTTGTGGGGTTTTTGTGAATGTGTGCATGTTTTGCTTGGGGTTTTTTTTTGTTTGTTTGTTTTTCATGTTTTGATTCTTCTACTTATATATGGCTGGGAGTTCATCTCCTAGTTCTGGTACCAGGTTTCAAGAGCTACTGTTTAATGACTGTTACAGGGAAGCCACCAGAGATGACCACTCCGACACAGGTTATAGTCAATTGAAAGTCTGTTCCAGCTGGCGGGGTCTACAGTCAGGTATTCCAGACCTAGTGTAACACCAAGTGTCCAGAGCACAGGTTTTTGAAGGCAGAAACTACATCCTGGAATCTCTCTCGGCAGCTGCAGCGGGACCTTACATAAGCAAGCAGTTTAACAGAAGCTAAGATTTGTGGAATATTAGTTTAAGATGTGTTCCGTTCATTTATGCTGTGGGGTTGAGGAAGCTTGCTTTGACCTTGACAAGTTAATCAGCCCCACAGTCCCAAGTTAAGGGAGGATCACAGGTTCCTCTTTCCAGAGCTAAGGAACTTTCTTTAAACCCTTGAGGAAATGGGGGCTTTTGTTTAAATGCCTGACCTTGGGAAAAGGACTGCTGGGACGGAACACTTCATTTTAGAATATTCCAGGGTTTCATATGATTTAGTTTATCAATTAACTAAAGTTTAAAGTGAGCAAAGAAGAAGCTAGACAAATGTTGCTGTGAGCCTGGGTAGCTCTTAGAACTTTATGAATCTTGATTATCAAATACACCTTATTTGTCAAGCATGTGTTACTTATTTAAATTGTCTAGCAGCTTGGTCTTAACTTGTGTGGGAATAGGCAGCGTCATCATGCTATGTGTGTGTGTTTCCACAGTGGTGGGTAGAGGGTAAAAAGAGCTAAAAAGAACCCTAGCCCTGAGACCAGAGCCAAGGAAACACACTCTGCCCCAATCAACTCAGTATTTCAAGCATCATGTTGCCCCTGTCACCTGGCAGGATGCACTCTGGCTGCTACGTCACTAGGTAGTCTGTAGGCAGGTGCAAAAGATCCCCTTAAGAGACAAACTGCATCCATTCCTGCTTTCTCCTTTCCCTGTTCTTCTGAAGAGGCAAGCAGATCTTTGCCTTTCTCTCTGTGTGTCTCTCTCTTTCAATCTTTCTCTCTCCCTTCCCTTCCCCCACTCCCTTTTTCTCAATTAAACTCCCCAAGTAAGCTCTGTTTGCATGGTGTGTCTGTCTCTCACCTCCTTGGCCCTCCAAGGTCCCTCTCCTGCCGAATTATCACACTCAGGACTTGAAATCTATCTAGTCTGTGAGTGTGAAAAACAACCAATCTGTGAACATGAAACTCAGCCAGTCCCTGAGCACAAAATTCAATCAATCCCTGAGCACAAAATCCAACCAATCTCTTAACTTGTCCCAAGCTCAGGAATTGAAATCCTACCAATCCCCACCCTGAAAATTATTACCTTGGAGAGCTCTACCCCTAGTAAACCTTATCTAAGCCCTGTACCTGTCAAGTTTGAAGCTGCCTTTTTGTACCCTGGCAGAAGCAGCCACATAAATCTCTTAACAACTTTCTTTAGCTGGAGTGGAGCTGTAATAATTCTTGCCAGAGCAGGGCAGAGCAGAGTTGGAGGAGAGATGGACCAAGGCAGAACTGCAATACTTTTAGCTGGGGAAACTTCCACTTGCTGGAGCAGAATTGGTACGCATGGAAGCTGAGCAGAACTGTAATACTTCTCCAGAGTAAAGCAGAACAGAGCTGTAACAGCCTCCCTGGGGAAACCCTCTCCTGCTGGAGAAGAGTTGTTATGCTTGCATTAGGGAAACCATTCCTGGAACAAGGACTGTAACACTTTTCTGGGGAAACTATGCCCAGAACTGTGACAGAGTTACAGTTAAACTATGAACAGAGCTGTAACACTTCTGTTGGGATATCTTTCCCTTCCTAACTGGAGGTATTTCTTGGCTTCTGACTGCCAAGACACCTTTCCCTTCCGCTGTAACACTTACAGTGGGTTTTTTTTTTCTCCAAAGAATTATTTTCTTTAAGGAGTCTGTCACTGTATACATCCTTGCCCATGCAAATTTCCCAAAGGAAAAGGCATAAGGGAACTCCCCTAACACATAGTGAGAATCATTAAAATGAAAGTAAAGAGATGCCGGAGAATTATGACCTGCAATGTCAAAATGCTAGGACTCTGTCAAGAAGCAGAGGTCACCATGTGGTCCATGCCAGAGCAGTTCACAGCACAAAGATCTGTTCTACAACATGTAGATCACAAACCTGGCATGGGTATCACTGGGATAAGTTGGTGGTGAATTCTTTTCTGAGGGCTCTAGTGTAGAGTGTCCTCACTTTCTAGCTGATAACCCCCTCCTTTGTCTCCAAATCAGTGTATCAGACACATGCATCCCATTCTTGATGCCCTGTCTCTGTTTCCTGCTTTGGAGTTTGGAGGACAGGCTCTCACCATGAGCCCAGCCTGGACTAAAACTTATATTGTATTCCATGCTGATCTTGAACTCACAGTGTTTCCCTACTTTAGCTATCTGAGTGCTGGGACTACAGACACACTCTACCACATCTTGGCTTGTCTCTGGTTTTCTGGGGGCTAATAGTTTTCTTCTTTTAAGGACTTTTCAAGTAAGGCTTGGGAGATAACTCAGTGAGTAAATACTTGCCACATAAGCATAGGACCCGAGTTTGATCCCCAGAACCCACATTTTACAAGGGCCAGGTGGAGGCAGAGACAGGTGGATCCTAGTGAATCAGTGTGCCTCCATCTTGGGCTTGGAAGCTATCTTATAATAAAGACAAGCTAGGTTCACTTGTGATTAAATCTGTTTCTTGAGGATTGAGCTGTGCCTGTAACCTTAACTACAAACAATTCAGCTCTGCCTGTTCCAGGATATGGCAACCATGCCTTTGTTTCAAAGGTTACTATGATGATCTGTTGTTATGACTACCTTATGACCCCCTAGCAATCATGTCTTTTTTTCAAAAGTTTGTTATGACCAACTTATTGTGTTTATGTTCGACTTCTGTAATCCTGCCTATTTTGGCCACCAAATCTGCCATTTGGAAACCTTCAACCCTTGAACTAAAAAGACCTTGTAATCCTCACGTCCAATGCTAACCACTTGAACCCAGCCTCAGTAAGAGTTAGCCTATGTACATGAATAAAAAAGCTTGATCTAATTAATTTGATGTTGTTTTACTCTTTCCTCCTTAGGCTTTTTGGGGTGCCCACCACCCAGCTTCCAAATAAAGTACACATGGAGACTTATTCTTAGTTGTGAGTGCCTGACCTTAGCTTAGCTGTTTCTTGCCAGCTTTTTTTATCAGTATGAAAAATATTTTTTATTATTAAAAGAAAAACCTTTTTCTGTTTCCAAAAACCATTTTGTCATAACAAAGACATAACCTGCCAAAAAAGGTAGGGGTGGTTGCCAGCTTTTCTTAACTTAAATTATACCACCTATCTTTGGCCTTGGAGCTTATATCTTTCTCTATTCCTGTATACCTTTTCTTTTCTTCCCACTCCATATCTGGCTGTGTAACTGGGTAGCAGGGTAGCTGACCACTGAAGTCCTTCTTCCTCTTTCATTCCCAGATCCCTTTTTCTCCCAGATTTCTTCTCATATTTATGCTCTCTGCCTGCAAGCCCCACCTATTTCTCTCTCCTGCCTCACTATTGGCCATTCAGCTCTTTATTAGACCATTAGGTGTTTTAGACAGGTACAGTAACACAACTTCACGGAGTTAAACAAATGCAACATAAATAAAAGTAACACACCTTAAACTAATATGCCCCAACAATTTGGCCATGATGATTTAGGTTGGTGGTCTTTCTCCTGGAATCCGTAAGATTAGCAGATCCCTGAGGCTCACTGGCCAGACAGTCTAGCCTACTTGTTAGGTTCTAGGTCATTCAATGATAGATCTTATCTCACAAACAAGCAAATAAATATGTAATAAAATCTCAACTGTATTGGCAAAGTCTTTGCACTCATTCCAGATAGCATCTCCATGAATCCCATCAGCTAAGATCTAAGCATCCACAGACCAGGACATTGGGAGATCATCTCTGATGCCAGACTCATGACACCAGACTCCGTAAATATCACACTGTCATCTCCCAGTGTTTGTTTAACTGAAGAACAAATAGGTTTCTGGGTTGCTGACACTTGTCTTGCTTTACCACCTGTCGTTCTTCAGATACTGCCACTCTGAATGGCGCGCAATCTAAAGGAAGCCCCCTTACTTCAGGGTTGTATACTTTGATGCCACATTACAACATAGGGGTCTATGTCAGTTGTTGGAAAGTTTGTGATACCCAATCCAAAGGGAAGGGGGCTTAACTGCTGTGTCGGCCCCTTTACAGATTTCCCAGAGTGTGGCACTGCTAACTACTGCACTCCACCTCTGGCCATTCTGTCATATTTATGTAGAGGACTCCCTTTTCTGGGAAGCCTCAGTTTCTCTGTAAGGTATGATGTGGTGGTTAAGGACTCAAGCTCTGTAGAAATACCTGGAGTACTGAACAGTCCTGGTGTCTTCTCTAGGCCCTATTTCCACCTTGCCTATCCTATTCTTTGCCCAAGGAGACTCATAGTTTTCGATTGCCAGCCAGGTTTTTTTTTTTCCATTGCCTTTGGGTTGTGTCAATGGGATATATTTGTAGGGAATCAGATAATAAGACAAATTGCTCAAACAATTTGTTCTGTCACTCTCTGGTCCCTCGGGCAGCAGTATGGCAGTGCCTTCTCTCCTCTACCTAACACTCCAGCCTCTGTAACATATGGCTCATTCAGTGACCGATTACAGGTCTCTCCCTCATTCAGTTAAGTGTTCTTCCTTTTGTTCCTGAGGTCCTTAGGGGATATGGCTCCCGCTGTTCCTAGCCCTGCCTGTGGTCCTGCCCCTTGCTGATGCTGTTAATCCTGCCCACATCTTAATAAAGAAACACCTCCTTCGTTAAAGCTCTCACAGCTGCTGAGTTTCAGTGTGCCAAGCATTCCTTGCCAGGGTCCTATCCGACAAACGTGAGTGTGCCAACGCCTTTTGCTCACGGATGAGTGAGTCAACTTCTTTAGGCCTCAGTATTCTCGTAAGTGCGATACAGGAAACGATGGCCGCCTCAGAGCACGGTCAGGGGGACTGAGGAATTTACTCACTGCACAATTTAATGGTGCTATGCAATAAACCCTTAAAGGGGACCCTCCCCTTAAAATAAAAGGAACGAAATCTCTGAAAACCAATAGCTACATCTGGGCAAAACGTTACACAAGTCATTTCCTAAAATGTGCTTCCTGTTCCAAGGGAAGGGGGTTACTTTGAGGTACTTATTAAATGAAGGTTTTCGGATGTACCCTCAACCAATTGTTAGTGACCGCAGACAAAGGTATCCATACAGTCCTGCTCTAGTGAGAGGCGTTGACATTCAAGCATCTCTCTCCCACACCTCGGTATCTCTGCCGTTTTCTAATATGATACAGACACAGCTTTTCTAGTTTCCTAGATATAGAATAATTTCAACAGCACAAGCAGAGAACTTTCCACCACGGAAGCAGTAATATTTTTTGAAATAAAAGTCTACCTATAAATCTACACAGACATTTTAATCGCTTCTTATTACACAAAGTTTACACAGTGATCTGCTTGGAGGGAAAAGAATTTCACGGCAAAATTTTAAAGAAGACATTCACTCTCTAGTAGAAAATGCTTAGAGAGTCCAGAAAAAGATGAAATCACCAAGTACTGTGGGACCTCTTTCTATAGTTTGGTCCATGAAGATCTGCATTAAGAAGGGGGAGATGCCGAGCCAGCGGGAATCAGTACTTCCAATGTCACCTTGTCAGACACAGATGAGAAATCTAGTTTAATAGCTGGCCGTATTGCCCCTGCCTTGATGCCTTTTAGAGAGAAGCTGAGGCCCTGAGGGCACCATCTGCAATAAGACTGGGCTGCTCTCAGAGAGAAGAGACAGAAATGCAGGAGGAGGTGGAGAGGGGAGAAACGACACAGGTGACGAATACAAAGGGAACAGAAGCCATGACACATCGAGAGCCTGATCCTCACACACACACAGATACACTCATTGTCCATTTGCTATGATCTAACCACTCTGCTTCCCTTGAACATCAATAAACCCCACTACACACCTCAATTCCTTATCTATATGTTTTCTCAAAAAGAAAAGGTGAGGACAGTCACCATCCGGGGCAGGGCTCAGCGAAGCAGAGCGGAGAACAGGAGGGAGGACTGAGCTGTGCTGGTTCTTTTTAGATGTCTCTTTGGCTGGACTAAGAGACACCACAGTAGCAGGGGAAGCAGGCATTCTAGGTATATATCCCAGGGTGTTTCTGGAAGAGATTAACATTTGAAGGAGTGGACTGAGTCAGGAAGATCTCCACTGCTGACTCCAGGGGAGCGGGCACAGTCCAGTGGTTGAGATACAATAGACAGGCACCCATCTGGGCTCTCAGATCAATGTCCTCGGATGGTATTGCACCAGGACCTGTTTCTACGGCTATCAAACTTGACCCAAGCCACTCTTAATGATGCCCCCAAGATCTACAGCTTGCATGTGGTCCAGGAGGGAACTTCTCAGCCTCTACAATTGTGATTCAGTTCCCTCTCATTTGTCTGTTTATCCATCCAGATGGTTTTGTTTCTCTAGGAAACCCTGACTGTTACAGAGGGTCAGAACCAGGAGGACAGTAGAATCAGGAACTCTGAATGTATTTGTCCACAGGAATATGAGGGCTAAGAATTCTGTGAAAGCTTAAAGCCTTATGCTTACCACAGGACAGAGGACAGAGATGGAGTTCAACTTTATTTTAATCTAAAAGGGCAGGATGACCTCAATTCATATGTGAATATTACAATACATCAGGAATCTGATAAAAAGAAATAGAGATGTACATTAGAGCAGCTAGTGTTGATCTGATGGGCTAGCTTTGTTCTTGCTGGCTTTTTCCTGACCTCCTATTTTGATGATTCTTTCTGGAGCTATGTTAGAAAGAGAATATTCAGTACAAATCTATTAAAAGGTTATTCTTTTTTTTCTTTGATAAAGGAGAAGCTTTGTTGGACATGGTCCCACAGGCTGGGAAAATGCAGGTGGTGGCATTAGGTGTACTCGCAGAGTTACTTTTTCGTTTTAGACATTTATTGTCAGGCCTTTGTGGACTTCCAAATCTATGCTGACACATTAAATGGTGATACATCTTATCCCACAATGCCACATTGTAACATGATGTGAGAGTCAAAGTTACAGTTTAAGTTTTAATTTCTATGCCTTAGCGATCCATGAAGCCAAAGGCATCTGATCTGCAAGCCCTTTGCCCGAGGACAGAAAATCTTGAAAGGCTGGAGGATATTGCTTATGGGAGATAACAAGCCACATGTTTTTCATCCCACTAAACAAGTTTGTTTGGCCTATCTGCACCTGATGGATGTGCTTGGTTACGGGTGGGCAGGAGGTTCATAGGCAAGAAATACGTCAGGATGTTATGCTTGCCCTGATTGGATGTAGGCTGAAGGTGTGTCAGGATGTATGCCTGCCCCTGATTGGACCTGATGGGAAATACTTAAGCTGTAAACTGTGACTCGAGCCATCTTCTGGAAACCTGAAGACGGACCTTGCCAGAGCACATCCATCTGGCCACTATTTACTTAAAGCTTGCTTCAAATTTGGCTTTGAACTGTGGTAGTGGTCTTATTCCCCATCGCTGGGATTAAGAACGACCTACAAAATACTATTTCACTTTTGTTAAGTTAGAAGGCAAATGTTCACCATGTACATATACCATATATATCAATTTCTGCCCACCAGACACATACACACAAACACCTACCTATACATATTGTGTATTTTTTGCTGTGAGAATTAACATATTTTATAGCAATCTCCAATTCTGTGTAGCTTGTAGTGATCAGTTCTGAGCCTCTTTGAGGAACTTATTGTGGGACTTGAGATGTTTGCCCAATGCTTGTAGTTTCATACATCCTCTACGTTCAGAACAGCCATATACAGCATTGCTGTTCTTTGCACTTACCAACCAACGGCCATATTCTTTTATATCTCCTCCACCAGACATGTTGGTATTAGAAGAGATGTCTGAGAGATTAAGAGCACTTGCAGAGAACCTGTCTGACTCAGAGCACCCACATGGTAGCTGGCAACCATTTGTAACCCCATATCCAGGGATCTAATGCCCCCTCCTGGCCTTCAATAGCACTAGACACATAAATGATACACATAAACACATGTAGGCAAAACAACCATACACATAAAGCAAAAATAAATAAATTGGAAGAAAGAAAGAAGTGTTCATGTTACAAGATGAATTACACCAATATCTTTTAAGCATGTAAATAATTAAATACAAATTATTTTATTTAACTGACAGGAATTTCTCCAACATAACAAAATTTTTTAATGATCAAAGAAATATTGACTGTCATTCATCATGTCCTTATGGTTTTTGTTATTCTTTTAAAAAGTGGGTGTCCCAAGCGAGGCAGTGGCAGGTGGGAGACCACGCGGGTGAGAGACAGATAGATACACCATGCAGAAAGAGTTTGGGTATAGAGTTTATTTAGTGGGTTATGCATGGGATGGGGGAGGGGGAGAGAGAGTGGAAAGAGAGAAATAGAGGCAACAGCCATGTCTTCCAAAGAGGGACAGGAAGAGAGAGAGCTCAGGCTGGAGGAGGCAGAAGATCCTTCCTTTGGCAGAAAAGGGGGAGTGGGCGGGGCTTGTCTCTTAAAGGAACAGGGTACCCAAGTGTCAGGAAAAACCAGCAGCAGATCATAACAGCTTTATTATATAAAAAGCAAGTCATCCATTTATCAGTCACCACCTTTCCCACAACCTCTCATCTAAGGGATCCTAAAGTAAATGAAGAAATGAAACAGGGATATATATGCAGCAACCTTCATGTAACAGCTAATTTTACGTGTCAACTTGTCTGAGCTCCAACACTATTCTTGATATTTCTGTAAAGGTGTGTTTTCTAAGAGATTTGAATTAATGAACTTTGAGTAGCTTGACTACTATACACAATGGGGCAGAACTTCATTTAAACAGTTGAAGACTTTTAGAAAAATAGACTTTATGTTTTCCCTGAACCCCATAGCCTATCAAGCCACACTGCAGCACACACCCCACTCTGCCTCTAGAACCATGACAATCCACGCATGCAGTAAACATTCATGTATACACTTCCTCTTGGCTATGTTCCTCTAGACTAGTGTGTCACTGCAACTACTTTTAGATTCCAGAAATAACAGCTGTCTTTGCTGGAGTTTCTGTTGCTGTGAAGGGACACCATGATCACCGCAACTCTTAAAAAAACATTTCACTGGGACTGGCTTACAGTTTACAGGTTTAGCCCATTGTCATCATGGTAGGAAGCATTGCCACATGCAGGCAGACATGGTGCTGGAGAGTAGCTGAGAGTTCTATTTCCTGTCACCCAGACACCAGGCAGAGAGGAGAGTGCTTTGGGTGCACATTCTGATTTTTCAGCCAATAGCATTTAAGATACCAGCCCACTTGGGCGTGGTCTTTTATACTGTAAAAGCAACTGGAAAGCATGCACACATGCGTGCTCTCTCTCTTGCTTCCGGCTCACACTTCCAGCTGCTAGATTCTGTTCTTGTTCCTGTTCATGCAGAGGACTGTTGTCTAGGACAGTGGTCTGTAAGTTTTTCCTAAATAAATAAGCTTTTATTATTCATAATTCTAAACTAGTGTGAGATTATTTTGTGACTTCCGCCTTCAGGAGAGACTAGGTGGGTCTTGAGTTTCTGTAATCTCAAAGCCCACTCCCAGTGACACACTTCCTCCAACAAGGTCACGCTTCCTAATAGTGCCACACCCTGGTGACCAAGCTTTCAAATCTATGAGCCTATGGAGGCCATCCCTATTCAAACCACCACAACAGCCCAACCAAAACTCATGGAGAAGAAGCTGGGGATGTGGCACAGTGATAGGTCATGTGCTTGATGTGCACAAGATGCCTAGATTCAGGGGTAGAGCAGGAATTTTCACCAGTAATTCCCATTTATTGTCATGTATATTTCTGGAGTATCCTCATGTATGTCTGTGTACCATGTACGTACAGGTGCTGTAGAGACCAGAAGAGGGCATCAGATCCCTCTAAATTAGAATTACAGACAGTTGTGAACCTTTTTATGTGGATCCTCTGGGTCTTTTGGAAGAGCAACCAAAGATCTTAACTGCTAAGCAATCTCTTCAACCCTCTGGGGGCTGACTTTTAAAGTACTTCAAGTAATTCCAATTTCAGCTCAGTCTACGGAAGCAAAGGTCAAGCCTTTAGCATGTGCAATGGAGAGTTCTCATGCAACCAATATTTTTTGAAGGATAAGAATGTGACTTAATTGGGAGAGTGTTTACCTAGTATGCAGGAAGCCTGTGCTGGAACTCCAGCACTAAATACATTGGGCATAATGCAGCCTGGCCTGTATTCTTAGCACTTGGAGGGTGGGAAGGTGAGAGATCAGTTCCAGGTCATCCTTGGTTATAGCTACATAATGAATTCAAGACCAGCTTGAAATACACAGGAACTCTTCTAAAAAAATAAAATAAGATACCCTATTTATGGAAAACTCCCAATTACTACCTTTCTATTGAATCCCCATTATCTTTTTTTGTATTGACTTTATGGAGCTATACATTTTTCTCTGCTCCTCTCCCTTTCTCTCCCCTCCCCTTCAACTCTCTCCCATGGTCTCGATGTACCAACTTTATTCATGAAATCTTGTTTTATTCTACTTCCCATGTACATTAGATTCATGATTTGTTGACTGAGGTTTCTGTCCTGCCTGGTCTCGCAGCCCCAAAGAAAACATACAGAGGTCTACATTAATCATAAACTGGTTGGCCTATTATTAGCTCAGGCTTCTTATTAACTCTTAAAATTTACATTAGCCCATAATTCTTGTCTGTGTTAGCCACATGGCTTGGTACCTTTTTTGGTGAGGCATTTCCATCATGCTTCCTCTGTCTCTGGTTGATGACTGAAAACTGATTCTTTCCTCTTCCCAGAATTCGTCTGTTCTCATCACCCTGCCTCTACTTCTTGCCTGGTTGCCCTGCCTATTCTTCCTGCCTGCCTACTGGCCAATCAATGTTTTATTAAAATACAAGTGACAGGGTACAGACCATTGTCCCACACCACCTCCCCCTGCCCTTGTTTTTCAAAACAAGAACTCTGAATCGAATCTCCTTTGATTAGCTTTTTTTCCTGACGATTATCCATAACAACTTATAACCAACATTCTAAACAAAGGCAAACATCCATAATCCATTTTTTTGGGAATGTGGGCATAGTTTTCAAGGCTACTTCCTACTGACTGGGGACACTGATAATCTTATAGGGACCTAAAGAAAATTTTGAATTATGGTCAAGTCCTGAATGGAATATTCTGTGAGGCTTGATTTTAGTCAGAGGGTGATTTGTGCTAAGAGCCCACTCAAAGCAGTTGCCTTGCTTTGGATGTAGAGTGATAAAATGAGGTGGGTTTATGCAATTTCACACGGAGTGCTTTCAGTGTTTTCTTTATAAGGGTTTCTGTGGTCATGGTATCCCTTCACACCAATAGAAACCCTAAGACACTAGGTAAGCTCCCTATCCAAGTCACTTTTTTGGATGAAATAAAAGCAATGAGCTATGGCCAGGAATAATAAGGCAAGTCCTTTGAGGCAGAGACAGTCAGATCTCTGTGAGTTTGAGACCAGCCTGACCTAGATAGTGAGTTCCAGGCCAGTGAAACCTGTCTCAAAAACAAAACAACAACAACAACAAAACAAAAGCAATCAAACAAGCAAAGAAAGAAACAAAAAACCCCAACAAAACAAAAAACAAAACAATGGGCTGAGTGTGGGTGAGGGAAGAGGTGTTCTATACTCTGGGTCTTTGTTTATTACGGTTGGATTTACGGAATTTGGAGAAGAAACATTTCTACCTCATCCTCATTCGCCAGAGAATTTGCCTCTAATGACATATTTTCACTGGCTTTTGAAAGAGATTGAGCAAGGACACCAGCTGGATTTCTCATTACTCAGCCAGACAGCCCACTGCCCCAAGTATCAGGATCTGTCAGCTTCTATTACCAAGAGGATCCAACTTAGGACCTCTCCCGACTCGCCCTCTCCAGACCCAGAGGGGGATTACACAGCCAGTCTGTGTTCCAGGTGTTGTGCCTGGCTGCTTCCTCCAATCTCGTTCCCAGAGGAATATTGAACCCTCCACGGGGTCCGGAACACTCGCCCTTAAGTTATTATTCTGTACTGAACTTACATCCATTCCTTCTGAAAACTCACAAGGCAAATAAGACAGGTAGCTACTGAGCATCTACACAGGAGGTCCATCCTTTAAAGCAGAAGCAATTCTCTCCCTTCTATAGTTACTGAAGGTGGATTTCTTAAAGTTCTTATAGCCACTGGTATAATTTGGAAGCTTCCTTTCAGCGGTGCCCTAATTGATGTCTAAAATATCAATTAAGAACTAATGTGTGATTCATCAGAGGGGGTTTTAAGGCTTAAGGCCAATATTTTTGCTTTCTTAGAGGATTTTTTATTTGTTTTTCCTTTCCTTTTGAATTTCTGCATCGTTATCAGGACTTTTCTTTCCCAGTGCTGGTCCACAAAGGCAGGCAAACAGAGAGGAGGGGCTGCTGGTACTCAGCACCTGTATCTATCAAATGCTTTCCAAGGTTATTTGAATTTCAGAATGTTGGGGACAGGTCTTTGAATCTCCATTTTGCAAATTCAGAAACTAGTATAATAAAGTATCTGGGTACCACTTGGCACCACGGAGGGCTGTTAATTAATTATAGTGCTTCAGAAAATGTTGAAAGTAAAACACCGCCGAATTTGACTGCAGCATACTCTAAGCCTCCCGGCATAGAAAGTCTGCCCACTGTGTCTTGGCCTGGCATCCTGGCTCTGAGAGTGTCTCTCACTATCCGCCCGGCTTAATCAAGGTCATTGAAAGCTATTCCTGTCCCGCCAGGTGTACGCAGCTGTTCAGATTGGTGTTATCAGCAAATTCATTGAACCTGCTCTCCCTTCCATCATCCTCTGGAGAACCCTGGTCCATAACTAACCCTTCTGGATGGACAGACACTACTTGATAAATGTCCTCAGGATGACAAGAAGTCACTGATAGCTGCTCTTTGATTGCCACCGTTCAGCCACTTGACAGCGTCGTGATCCAGGCTGTGCGTTCCCAGCCCACTGAGAAGAAATGTCATGAAAAATGCTGTCAGATGTGTCCTGAAGTCAGGATATATTGTGCTTATTGCTTGTCCTTCATCAGGGCAGCAAGAATGGGAGTCAACTTACTTGACCGTTTCTTCCTCACCGGTGGATCATTTGTGACTTCACATAATTTCAGATTTTTAAATTTTAACCATCAATTATCTCTAATGCCATATTCTCAAAATCTTTAGACACTTTGGGGTTGCCCCCCCTGTGCCTTTTCCTTATAAGGTTCTATTCTGTGTCTGTAAGGTATAGAAATATGCTCTTAGCAGCCAAGGAATAGTGAAAAGATTCTCTTCACCTATTTTCAAGTGCCACATTTAATCTCACTTGAAAGATATTACTGCTGACTACCAGATAAAAATGCTCTGACTCTCGGATCTGCATCCCAAAGTGCCTTTGTCCCCATAATGGAAGCTTTGCGTGGTGGGCGGACTCTGAGTAAATGGGTGTCCATGCACAGGGAAGATGCGGACAAGAAGCTCTTCCTCAAGGAAGAGTTCTTTTTTTATTCTTCTCTCATATATTAATTACATCTTGACTCTAGTTTCCCCCTCTCCCCAACCCCATTCTTCCCTCTACTTCCCCTCTCCCCCAAATCCAACCCCTACCCCCTCCTCCACTCAGAAAAGAGCAAGCATTTTAGGGACATCACCAAACACCGGGAGGTGACTTCTTTCCAGTAATGCCTGGCTTTCTGAACTTTAATAAATCCATAAAAGAGTTTGCTTCATCGAGACCCAGGCTGCTGCCAAGGATCATGCCTGAGTCCGTGGTTCTGCTGCAGCCAGGGTCTGTATTGTAGTCAGTGGCCCATGTCGCCACTAGGGCCCACAGAGGTGCGGGATCTGGGCCACAGCCTGTGGCCTTATTGGAGTCTGGGGGCTGTGCTGCAGCTGGGGCCGAACAGAGCTGGGTGACCTGAGCTATGCCCAGGGCCATGGAGTCATTGGTCCCAGCTGTTGCTGAGAGCCATGTCTGGGTCAATGGCCCTATAGTGGCCAAGGTCTGGGTTGATGACCATGATGCCTGTTGTCACTGAGGACCATGTGGATGCTGATTGTCAGGTCAGTCACCTAAGTCCATGTTGGTGTCCAAGGGCCATGCTGCAGCCAGGGTCACACAGACCTAATGCCATGGCGACGTCAGGGCCAGAACTGCAGCTGAGGGTCATGTCTGGGTTCGTGGCCCTACTGCAGCCAGTGTTACCATGGAAGGGCATGCCGACACCTGAAGTCTGGGGCCATGCTTGTGTGTGAGGGTCATGCTGCTGCTGAGGCCACGCCTACCTGAGAGGCCTGCACTGCCACGTGGGGCAATACTGACATCCAGACCTGATTGTTGCTTAGGGCCTTATCTGGGCCTGCATAGATGTCCTTGGCCTGTGTCATCTCAGGGTGCAGTAGAAACCATACAGGTCCAAATCGAAATCGGAGGGCCGCACTGAGCTGGCCCTGGGAAAGCTGTCTCTGCCTCTCACTGGGCTCTGCAGCAAGAGAGCTGGCCACCCCTCACCACAGGCAAGGGAGAAGGAGCCTTGATAGCATGGGTGTAGGGGAGCTGGCTTCACTCCCTCGTCTGAGGCAGGTGGCCCCAGTGGCACAGACTGACCAGCTCAGGTACTACCCAGGCCCACAGCTGGGCCTTGGGTTGGCCCACCCTTACATCTATTCCACCTAGGACCTGCTGGAGCTCCGGATGGGACTGGTCCTGTGGAATGCTAATTGCAGGTAGCCTTGGGATAGCCCAGAGGTGTTTTGGTGAGGGTTCAGTTCCAGTGATGATAGCGCACCAGAAATCACAGATCCCGAACCAGACCAATGTTTTATTGCAATGGACATTTGCTGGTTAAGCTGACTGGACAAAAGGGTGTTCTGTGTGGCAGGGTGGATATCATAGCAAGAAGGGGCTTTCAGGATGTTCTTCAGCTGAAGAACACAGTGCTACAACGCTTCTGTGTTGACGCTTGCTTTACCTGCTGTAGATGCTACCAGCTGAATTGATTTAGTGCAGTGCCCTCTCCTCTAGGGTTCTTGAAGTTAAGTCACATCGGAAAGAAAGAGAGCAGCTTTCAGGCCGTATTCATTTTCATTCTTTTTAACTTTGTCAGTGGTATGGCTGGCCTGGGAATTCTCTTCATGCTCTTGTGTGAAGATATGAAAGGAAATGGAATACCTTAAAGTCATCGCTGTACCATGAAACACCACAGTTCAATTATCCATAGTGTTTCCCTTGGGACTAAAAAGTGTGGGGGTGGGGAGCCAACAACCAAACAGCCCCCAATTGTAATACAATGGAATAGGAGGAAAGGGAATTCAGCTACAGCCTAGCAACCATCAGCTGCCTCTCAGATATTTATGAGACTCTAAATGTGTGGAAGTAGTACATAGTCTCCTGGTTCTGATTTTTGGGAGCTGGCTCTTTAGCCGAATGGGCAATTGAAGAGATGATGGGTATGACTTGAAAACCTAATGGGATACTCTGGGGTAAAAGAAAATAGAGAGGGAGAGACAGGGGGAGAGGGAATTTTGTCTGAATAGTATTACTTAAATACATCATTTCTCTTACAGCAATGATGATTAGCAAACCTCTGACTGCTAAATATTATTAGATAATACATTTTTGTAATTTAAAAAGAAAACACCTGTGATTAAATGATGCATTTGATTATTTCATTCGCTGGGGGTCACATGAAAGGAAGCATGTTTTCAAAGAAGGCTATTTTTATATCCACTCATTACCTTACAATTCTCTCCAACGCTGCTTTATACAATCTCATTAAGGTTATTGCTATTGCTTTGAAATGTGAGATAATTTGGACAGGGCCAGTCTGAAGGTGATCCTGTCAGTGTTTACGGGAAAGCAAGATTGCTCATGACCAATGGGAATAAAATCCAAGGGGAGCTAATGATTGTTTGGGATGATTTCCCTCCATACCCTTCGGTAAAGTTTCAGGATGACCTGCGCACCAGTCAGAACACACTGCCCAAGCTTCCCACACCAACTCCAGCAGCCACTGTCAAAAACCAAGGTCCCTCTTGCTGCCTCTCCTTTCTCTCTGCCCTGTTGGTGCCCCCTTTCTCCTCTAGTCCGTCTTTCCACACTCTGCCCCTTCACTGACAAGTCAAGCCAAGAGCTAGTAAGATGGCCCAGCAGGGAAAGATGCTTGCCACCAAGCCTAACGACCTAAGCTTGGACCTTGAGACCCAGAGAGTGAAAGAAACGAACTGAATCTTGCAAAGGCACTCTGACCTCCACACCAGTCCTGGGACATACATACATGTGCATGCGCGTGTGGGCACGCATACGCACACAAATGCACACAAATAAATAAATACATACTTTAAAAATTTTTTTAGAAAAAAAAACTGAGCTGACATAGTTAATATGGAACTTTGACAAATATTGCAGCCAAGTTGAAGTCTCTTCCAAAATGTGGCCTTACTTTCTGGCAGTATGCTGCACACATGTGTCATTGAGACACTAGCAAAGAATATCAGGTAGGCAGAAGCATCTGATTGCTTCATTATGTAGTCATGCCTAAATATCCATGCCGGATATAGATATTTTATCCTGATTTTTCCTACTTGTTTATTTGTTTTTGAGACAGGGTCTTATGCAGCCCAGGCTAGCTTTGAATTCCCTGTGTCACCAAGGATGACCTTAAACTTCCGACCCTGGTGACTCCACTATCAGAGTTCTGGAATTTTAGGTGTGTGCCTCTTCACTCAACTTAAATTTTTTTCTATTATTTATATTTTATTTTATTACTGAGCCATAGCATTTTGGTTTTAAGTTACACACAGAAAAAGGTTAGTTACTCATAATTTTTTTTTCAAAATAGTCAAGGGAATGTTATAATTCATATTCTTTCTCCCCTTCCCTCCTCACTGTCTGTCTTTCTGTCTGTCTCTCCCTGTGATGTGTGTGTGTGTGTGTGTGTGTGTGTGTGTGTGTGTGTGTGTGCAAAAATAATGATGTGTTGGGGGCAGCTGGGTAGGCAGCTTATTGGTAGAGTGTGTGCTCAGTCTATTCGAGGTCCTAGTTACATTCCTCAGTGTCGGTCCACCCCCAAGTCTGGCCATCATTATGGTGGCCAGAATATTTGAGATAGAGTGGAAATATCTCTTTCCCAATCGCCCGTCAGTGACGCTGATAACAGCATCAGTTTCCCCCTCTGCCATTTTTCGTGAATCAATTACAAGGACCTGTGGGTTCTTCCTCTAGAGATCCTCTCACCCCAGTTTATAACTACAGATGCTGTGGCCCACCAGGGTCTTGCCATCTGGGATGACCCCACTCAACTTCACAAGGGGTGAGGGAAGCAGGGAGGTGCTGGGGATTAAACCCAGGGCCTTGTACATACAAAGCAAACACTCTACCCACTGAAAAGATTTTCTTTTTTTTTTTAATTGATTTTATTGAACTATACATTTTTCTCTGCTCCCCTTCCCTTCTACTCTCTCCCATGGTCCCCATGCTCCCAATTTACTGAGGGGATCTTGTCTTTTTAGACTTCTCATGTAGATTAGATTCATGTATGTCTCTCTTAGGGTCCTCATTGTTGTCTAGATTCTCTGGGATTGTGAATTGTGGGCAAGTTTTCTTTGCTTTATGTCTAAAAGCCAGTTATGAATGAGTACATATGATATTTGTCTTTTTGGGACTGGGTTAACTCACTCTATGTGATGTTTTCTAGATCCATCCATTTGCCTGCAAATTTCAAGATGTCATTTTTTTTCTGCTGTGTAGTACTCCATTGTGTAAATGTACCACATTTTCCTTATCCATTCTTTGGTCAAGGGGCATTTAGGTTGTTTTCAGGTTTTGGCTATGACAAACAATGCTGCTATGAACATAGTTGAGCACATGTCCTTGTGGTACAATTGAGCATCTTTGGGTATGTGCCCAAAGTGGTATTGCTTGTTCCTGAGGTAGGTTGTTTCCTAATTTTCTGAGAAATCATCATACTGACATCCAAAGGGGCTGTACCAGCTTGCACTCCCAACAGCAATGCAGGAATGTTCCCTTTAACCCACAACTTCTCCAGCATAAGTTGTCATCAGTGTTTTTGATCTTGGCCATTCTTATAGGTATGAGATGGAATCTCAGAGTTTTTTTAATTTTCATTTCTCTGATGGCTAAGGTTGTTGAGCATTCCTTTAAGTGTCTTTCAGCCATTTTAGATTCCTCTGTTGAGAGTTCTCTGTTTAGGTCTGTACTCCATTTTTTATTGGATTATTTGTTCATTTGATGACCAATTTCTTGAGTTCTTTGTATATTTTGGAGATCATTCCTCTGTCTGATGTGGGGTTAGTGAAGATCTTTTCCCATTCTGTAGGCTGCTGTTTTATTTTGTTGACTGTGTCCTTTGCTTTACAGAAGCTTTTCAGTTTCAGGAGGTCCCATTTATTAATTGTTTCTCTCAGTGTCTGTGCTACTAGGATTATATTTAGGAAGTGGTCCCCTGTGCCAGTGTGTTCAAGTGTACTTCCCACTTTCTCTTCTATGAGGTTCAGTGTGGTTGGCTTCATGTTGAGGTCTTTGATCCATTTGGACTTGAGTTTGTGCATGGTGATAGATATGGATCTATTTTCATTCTTCTACATGTTTATATCCAGTTATACCAGCACCATTTGTTGAATATGCTTTCTCTTTTCCATTTTATATGTTTTGCTTCCTTGTCAAAAATCAGGTGTTCGAAGGTATGTGGATTAATATCTGCGTCTTCAATTCAGTTGCATTGGTCCTCCTGTCTCTTTTTATGGCAATACTAGGCTGTTTTCAGTACTGAAGCTCTGTAGTAGAGTTTGAAGTCAGGGATTGTGATGCCTCCAGAGTTCCTTTATTGTACAGGATTGTTTTGTTGTCCTGGGTTTTTTGCTTTTCCATATAAAGTTGAGTACTGTTCTTTCGAGGTCTGTGAAGAATTGTGCAAGGATTTTGATGGGCATTGCATTGAATCTGTAGATTGCTTTTGGTAAGATTACTGTTTTTACTATGTAAATTATTCCTTCCCAAGAGCATGGGAGATCTTTCCATTTTCTGGTCTTCTTCAATTTCTTTCTTCAAAGATTTAAAGTTCTTGTCATACAAGTCTTCCACTTGTTTGGTTAGAGTTACTCCGAGATATTTTATGCTATTTGTGGCTATTATGAAGGGTGATGTTTCTCTAATTTCTTTCTCAGCCCATTTATCATCTGTGTAAATGAGGGCTACTGATTTTTTTTGAGTTAATCTTGTATCCTGCTACATTACTGAAAGTGTTTATGAGTTGTAGACATTCCTTGGTAGAATTTTTGGGGTCACTTATATGAACTATCATGTCATCAGCAAATAGTGAGAGTTTGACTTCTTCTTTTCCAATTTGTATCCCCTTGATTTCCTTTTGTTGTTTTATTGCTCTAGATAGAACTCAAGAACTATATTGAATAGATATGGAGAGAGTGGAAACCTTGTCTTGTTCATGATTTCAGTGGGATCTCTGGGAGTTTCTCTCCATTTAGTTTGATGTTGGCTGTTGGCTTGCTGTATGTTCCCTCTATTATGTTTAGGTGTGTTCCTTGTATCCCTGTTCTCTCCAAGACCTTTATCATGAATGAGATGATCATTTGATTTTTATTTTTCAGTTTTTTTATATGGTGGATTATATTAACAGATTTTGTACGGTGAACCAGCCTTGCATCTCTAGGATGAAGCCGACTTGTTCATGGTGGCTGATTTTTCTGATGTGTTCTTGGATTCGATTTGCCAGTATTTTGAATATTTTTGCATCAATGTTCATGAGTGAGATTGGTCTGTAATTCTCTCTCTTAGCAATGTTTTTATGTGGTTTGGGTACCAGGGTAATTGTAGCCTCATAAAAAGAGTTTGTCAATGTTCCTTCTGTTTCTATTGTGTGAAACAATTTGAGAAGTATTGTTATTAGTTCTTCTTTGAAAATCTTGTAGAATTCTGAGCTGAAACTATCTGCTCCTGGGCTTTTTTTGGCTGGGAGACTTTTGATGACTTTTTCTATTTCTTTAGCAATTATAGGCCTATTTAATTTGCTTATCTGGTCTTGATTTAATTTTAGTAAGTAATATTTATCCAGAAAGTTGTCCATTTTCTTTAAGATTTCCAATTTTGTGAAGCACAGATTTTCGAAATATGACCTGATGATTCTCTGGACTTTCCATGTCTGTTGTTATATCTCCCTTTCCATTTCTGATTTTCTTAATTTGGATATTCTCTGTTTGCCTTTTGGTTAGTTTGGATAAAGGTTTGTCTATTTTGTTGATTTTCTTGAAGAACCAACTCTTTGTCTCATTGATTCTTTGTGTTGTTTTCTTTGTTTCTATTTTGTTGATTTCAGGTCTCAATTTGATTATTTCCTGCCCTCTTGTTCTGAGTTTGCTTCTTTTTGTTCTAGAGTTTTCAAATGTTCTGTTAATTCACTAGTGTGAGATTTTTTTTTCCAGCTTCTTTATGTAGTAGGCATTTAGTGCTATGAGCTTTCCTCTTAACACTACTTTTATTGTGTCCCATAAATTTGAGTATGTTGTGTGGTCATTTTCATTGAATTTTAGGAATTCTTTAATTTCTTCCTTTATTTCTTCCTTGACCCAGTGATGCTTCAGGTGAGCATTGTTTAATTTCCATGTTTTTGTGGGCTTTCTGGAATTAGTGTTGCTGTTGAATTCTAATTTCAAGCCATGGTGATACGATAAGATACATGGGGTTATTCCAATCTTTTGTATCTGTTGAGGTTTGTTTTGTTACGTAGTATGTAGCCAATTTTTGAGAAGGTTCCACGAAGTGCTGAGAAGAAGGTATTTTCTTTTATGTTGGAATGTTCTATTGATGTCTGTTAAGTCCATTTGAGTCATAACATCTGTTAATTCCCTTATTTCTCTGTTAATTTTCTGTCTGACAGACCTATCCAGTGGTGAGAGTGGGGTGTTGAAGTCTCCCACTATTAGTGTGTGGAGGTTAATGTGTGATTTAAGCTTTAGAAGTGTTTCTGTTACATATGAAAGTGCCCTTATATTTGGGGCATAGATGTTCAGTATTGAGATTTCCTCTTGATGGATTTTTCCTGTGACTAATATGAAAAGTCCTTCCTTGTCTCTTTTGGTTGATTTTAGTTTGAAGTCTATTTTGTTAGATATTAGGATAGCTACAGCAGCTTGCTTCTTAGATCCATTTTATTGGAAAATATTTTCCCAACCCTTTACTCTGAGGTGATGTCTGTCTTTGAGGTTGAGGTGTGTTTTTTGTATGCAGCAAAAGGATAGATTATGTTTTAGTGTTCAATCTGTTAGCCTATGTCTTTTTATAGGTGAGTTGAGTCCATTTATATTTAAGTGATATTAATAACCGGTGATTGCCAGCTCCTGTTATTTTAGTTTTCATTGTTGGTGATGTTATTTTGATATTTTGATATTTTTCCCCCTTCTTTGGGATTTGTTGCTGTGAGATCATCTGTTGTCTGTGTTTTTGTTGATGTAGCCAACTTCCTTGGGTTGGAGTTCTCCTTCTAGTACTTTGTGTAGGACTGGGTTTGTGGCTAGGTATTGGTTAAATTTAATTCTGTCATGAAATATCTTGTTTTGTCCTTCTATGGTAATTGAAAGTTTTGCTGGGTATAATAGTCTGGGCTGGCATTTGTGGTCTCTTAATGCTGGCATAACACTTGACCAGGACCTCTGGCTTTCATTGTTTTCATTGAGAAGTCAGGTGTAATTCTGATAGGTCTGCCTTTATATGTTACTTGACCTTTTTCTTTTGCAGCTCTTAATATTCTTTCTTTATTCTGTATGTTTAGTGTTTTGATTATTATGTGGTGAGGGGACTTTTTTTTTTTTGATCCAGTCTTTTTGGTGTTCTACAAGTTTCTTGTATCTTCATAGGCATATCTTTCTTCAGGTTGGGAAAGTTTTCTTCTATGATTTTGTTAAATATATTTTCTGTGCTTTTGAGTTGGATTTCTTCTCCTTCTTCTATACCTATTATTCTTCGGTTTGGTCTTTTCATGGTGTCCCACATTTCCTGGATATTTTGGGTTAAGCTTTTGTTAGATTTAATGTTTTCTTTGATGGATGAGTCTATTTCCTCTATTGTATCTTCAGCACTTGAGATTCTCTCTTCCATCTCTTGTATTCTCCTGTTTATGCTTGCATTTGCGGTTCCGGATCATTTTCTCATAATTTCTGTTTTTATAATTTCTTCAGCTTGTGTTTTCTTTATTGTCTCCTTTTCAGTTTTAAAGTGTTGAATTGTTTCTTTCATATGTTTCATTGCTTTCTCTTGGTTTTCTTTAAAGGATTTGTTGATGTCTTCCAATTTTTTGTTTGTCTTTTCCTCCATTTCTTTGAGGGAATTTTTCATTTACTCTTTAAGGGCCTCAAACATTCTCCTAATGTTATTTTTTAGGTCATTTTCTTCTGCTTCATCTTATTTGGTTGTTCAAGTCTTGCTGTTGTAGGGTCACTAGTTTTTACTGGTGTCATGTCGCTCTTTGTGGTGTTGCATGCGCTCTTACTTTGTCTACCCATCTTTTCTTCTAATTGGTGTAGTTGGGGCTGTCTGTGACTCTGGTGATCAATCTTCCAGGTGCCAGTAGATCCTCCTTGTGGTGCAATCAGGGCCACAGTTCCAGTCACCCCATTGGTTACTCCATGTTCCTGGAGGTTACTCAGCACTCCCGGGGGTTGCTCTGCAATACCTGGGGTCGTTTGGGCCTGCTTCCATGGAGATTGCTTGTTTGAGACTATTTCTGCTCAGGTTGCTGCCTTGGGCTTCCTCTGGCAGAGGTTGTTGGCTCTGGCCTACTACCTCAGGGATTGCTCTTTCACACCTGGTCCATCAGAGGTCTCTGGTTTGGGCCTGGTCCCTCAGTAGTGTACCTGCTCCTATAGAGGTGTTGCCTTAGGCCTGCTCTAGTGGGGATCACTGGCTCAAGCCTGTTCCTGTAGAGGTTTCTGGCTCAGGCTTGTTCCCACAGATGTCCCTGGCTCGGGCCTACTCCCTCAGCGGTCGCTCCCTTGCACTGTCTGCTCCTCCTGTGGAGGTCTCTGCCTCAGGCCTGCTCTGGTGGAGGTCTGAGAAGATTTTCTAAAAAAACCTTTCTTGACACAAAATAGTAGTACATATTTATGGGGTATAGTTTGATCTCTGAATACATGTATATATTGTGTAACAATCAAAAGGAGTAAATAGTAGACCTTTCAACTTAAATATTATCATTTGTTTGTTCTGAGGATATTCAGAATACCATCTCTTCTAGCCATCTGAAGCATACAAAGTGCATTGCTAGCTGTAGTCACCCTAAGGTGCAGCAAAGCCCTCAGAGGATGAATCTGAAATGCTTATATTCCCATTCACAAGTCTGGGCTCCTCCGGACTGCTCATGGGACAACGTCACAGGATGTGGCCTGTATCCCAGTGTCTAGCATCGTCTCCTTTGCATCTCCTCTTATTCCCATGCTCCCCACTTTGCATCTTTTGCTGAAGTGCTATGGCCAAGCATTGGTTTCTTCCTTTGAAAGTGAGCAAGGAAGGGCTGATCTAGTTAGGCCTCACTAGTCATATACAAATTCTACGCTGCTTAATTTGCTGCACTGCTAGGGATCCAATCCAAGGCCCTGCGTGTAGGAGGCAAGTGCTCTCACACTGGATTCTAACCCACAGTGCTTTCTCTTCTTCTGTGATTTGCAGTTTGCCCTTCTGCCTTAGAAACCGCCTCTTTAAAATACCCTGGAGGTTTTCAGGAATATCATTTTGACATGTTTATTTTTTAAAAGAAATTGATTATTTTATGCCTATAGGGCCAAGGACAGTAAGCACAGTAGGGGTTAGAACTATGTCTTCCTTAGATCCTCAAATCTGACCCAGTGCCTAGCAACTGTTACTGAGTGATCACACTAACCCTATACCAAGAAGCTTTGATGTGTGTGAAATAATCGTCTTCCCATTCACTGTCTCCCCTGTTCACTGTCTCCCCCATTCACTGTCTCCCCATTCACTGTCTCTCCCCATTCACTGTCTCTCCCTGTTCACTATCTGTCTCCTCATTCACTGTCTGTCTCCCCATTCACTGTCTCCCCAGTCACTGTCTCCTCCTCTGCCAAGATGTCACTCAGTGACATTTTGGGTTTGGAATCGTTTCCAATTCTGCTTTCCTACAATTTTACTAAATTTGTTATGCTTTGTTTTATTTGCCTTATCCTGTTTTATTTATCTCTGTGGCAGTGGCTTGCTGGAGATGCTAACTGGTGTCCATCTCAGGCAGAGGATCCATGGCTTCTCTCTCTCTGCCCTTCTGCCCAGCATTCAGTTCTGTCTTCTCTGCCTACCTAAGTTTTGCCCTATCAGGCCCAAAGCAGTTTCTTTCTACATTAACCAATGAAAGCAGCACATGAACAGAAGAACCTTCTATACCAGAGTCTCTTACATGTAAACCATCCTTGCTTCAAATTCCCCTTCCATCATCGTAGGAATAGATGAAGAAGAACCCAGACTGTCAGGGAAGCGCAGATATCCCTACCTGAGTAATTTGAATCCCTTACCTAGACTCTGAAAGAGAAAGCACAGGCACGGCAGACACACAAGACTGTCCATAGCATTACTGTTTATTGATAATAAACAATTGAAGATAGTAAATAAACCTTAGGGCATACTGTTAATGAATTACTGCATCCCATGCAAAAGGACAATATAGAACCTTCTATTTCCCATGTACAGAGAGCTTGAATTATATTTTTGCTTAAAGAGAAAAGCACAGTAGTAGACATAGTATTACATGCTTTCTGTAAAAAGTATAAAGTACAGACATATAAATGCTGGCATTCTTTGAGGGACAACAGGGAATGTAGTAAGGACCAGGGAGTTTTTATGTGTGTGTGCACACAAGTGTGTGCTGGTAATGGAGTGTGTGGCAAGGCACTTGGCTTTTATTTCCTTCTGTTTTGCTTGAATTGCCTATCACACATTTCCATTTTTATGCCAAGAGTGGATTCACAGCCCATTTTATTTCTACTTAAACCCGTGTATAAAATTTATGTTAAAAATGAGTACTCACAATTGGTTTTCAGACTTCCTTGCACACCAGAGTCACCTGAAGCACTTTGCAGGTTTGAGAGAGGGGAATGTCTTTTTATTGATTTGTGTGTATAAAATGATGAGGTTTACCCTGACATTTTATACACATACACATCATTACTTGGCTCATACTTATGACTTTTAAAAGTAAATCCCAAATTCCTATCTCAAGCCTCTGCATTAGAATGCCTAACTGTTAGGGGCACCAGAACATGAATTTTTTTATTTATTAATTTTTAAAATATTTTATTATTTTTTATTCTACAATTCCCCCTCCCATCCCTTCTCCCACTCCTCCCCACCCCACCCCCCACCTTCCTCCATCCATTCCTCCAAAAGGGTACAGCCTCCCATGCAGGGTCTATAAAGGCTGGTACATTCAGTTGAGGAAGACCAACCGGCACCCCACTGTATCAAGGTTGAGCAAGGCATTCCACCATAGGGAATGTGCTCCAAAAAGCCAGTAGAACATGAATATTTAATAAGGATCTTGGATGATTCTCAGTGTAGATAATCTGAACAACAGACTGTAAGGAGCAACCCTGATGTCCACGTGTCTGTTGCTCTTCAGCAGTGAAGATAACAGCGTTGCGATGACAGAATGGCATCAGAAGATGAAGGTGGATCATCTCCAGGTTCTCGGCACAATGAAAAGCCAACACAGTCTCCACCCCCATGAACTATGCTCTTGCTCTATGCTGAGACATAGTTCAATGACAAACACCTGGGAGATGCTGTTTAAACCAAGGAAGGGTCTTGAGTTTCAGAGGATGCAGGCTGTGATTGACGAGCTCCAGGTTTTCTGGACCTATGGGGGAAGAGCACCCGGGAAGAGCTGGAATTGCCCTTTAGAGAAGCTGGGAGGCAGGGACAGTAACTGCGCTAATAGGCTGCCCCTTGTTCTACTCCACCCGAACCCACAGTCTGTCGGGTGTTGGTGCTGCAGCGTTCAGATTGGCTCTTACCCCTTGTTAATCATCTCTGGGAAAGACTCCACAGACATGTTTAGAGGTAAGTTCTATTAATCTCAATTAGGATCAGCTATTGCGGTGTTTGCTTTGTTTTTAACATGATATTTTTATTAATTTTTTTGAGACTTTCATATACACATGCAATGTATTTTAATCATACCCATCCCCCTAGCTCCTCCCACATCCACTCCTCACGGTTTTGATTTTTATCAGGGTAGTTAGTCATTACGAGTTTTAAAGATTCCTTGAGAGAACCAAACAACAGGTGTCCACGGGCCAGCTGCCCAGCTAGGACCTTGGGCAGCAGAGGAGAGGGTGCCTGAACTGGCCTTGCCCCACTATCACACTGATGATTATCTCGAATATCACCATAGAATCTTCGTCCGGCGATGGATGGAGACAGCGACAGAGACCCACATTCACATCAGAGCAATGGACTGAGCTCCCAAGGTCCAGTTGAAGAGCAGAAGGTGGGAGAAGATGAACAAGGAAGTCAGGACCGCGAAGGGTTGGTCCACCCACTGAGACAGTGTGCCTGATCTAAAGGGAGCTCACCAAATCCAGCTGGACCGGGACTGAACGTGGACTCTCTGAATGTGGCTGCCAATGGGTGCGGACTGAGAAGCCATCGATAATGGCACTGGGACCTGTTTCTACTGCATGTATTAGCTTTTTGGGACCCTAGTCTATTTGGATGCACACCTTCCTAGGCCGGGATAGATAGGGGAGGGCCTTGGACTTCCCACAGGGCAGGGTACCCTGCCCTCTCTTAAGGATGGAGGGGGAGGGAGGAGGATGAGTGGGGGAGCGGGAGGGGAACCGGAGGAAGGAAGGAAGTGTAAATTTTTTAATGGAAAAATAGAAAAAAAAATTTAAAAAAGAACTCCAAATGTTTTTTTTAAAAAAAAGTGAGACAAGAGAATGTACACTAACAAAATTGTTTACTTAGGTTTCTTGAGACGTTCTATGCCCTTTCTTATTTCTTTCTCCTCACAGTCACCTTTTCATTCAACACAACAATTACATTTCAAAAACATTTAATTTCTTGATGTTGGTATTTTATCATGAGGTTTTATTTTCCTGATGATTATGAAGATTTTCAATATTTTGAAGTCGGGATATGTCAGGGTATAGTGTTGCATGTACACAGATTTCCTTAAAAACTAAAGCCATGGCAGAACATCGTTTGATTTAAAATAGTGTGGTTTTCTTTAAACTTTTCAAGATGTGCTATTTTGTATGTATGTAATGTGGGACAGCCAAGAATTATGAGAATCTGTAGTTGACTTTTGACTTTAAGATGTAGGTTGTATTTACCAGTCTCTGTCTGAAAGGGTTTAAAAATATTTTTACATTTAATTTTCTTATTTGTTTTATAATTTTATATTTTATTGTTTGTACGGGGAGGGGGGTGCGCAGAGGTCAGAGGACAACTTGTGCGTTCTGGAGATCAAACTTGGGATTCCGGTCTTGGTGGCAAAGCCCCTTTAGATGCTGGAGCAATTCATGGTAAGGTTTGCTGTTACTTCGGAAGTCCGGTGGCCAGAAGGAAAACAAGAAACAGTAGCAGAGATAATGGTCCCCTCATGCTGCACAACTGTAGGCAAACTGACGGACAGCATAGGCTGGTTGTTGCTGCCTGGCAGCCCAAATCAACCAGCTCTGCTTCCTTCAGACGACAGTATGGAGCCCCGAGGGACAAATGCAGAAGCATGCCACATTTAACCTCATTCATCCTTCACAGCATTCCACAGACACCACAGAGCAGGGGGAGACCTGGGCAAAGCCTGGTTCCACTGCAATGGCACCTTCCCTAACGCCGCCCTCTTCCGTGTCGGGTGGCGAGCTTCGCTCCCTCATGAGACCTTAACCTTTCCAGGGGTTTGAACCCATCTGATAAGCTGTATCTCTGAAAACACTGGTAGTTGAATTATATTGGAACAGGACTTGTTGCCTTAATCTAAAATTTTATTTACTATGGAAATGTCAGACGCTTATCATCTGACTTGTTTAAAGTGGTGGCAAACAGGGGATTTTGAAAAAAAGCTAATGGTACATCCAGAAATATTACTTTATATTTAAGACGCGATTTCCCTCCAAAGAGAAAAAAAATTAAGAATAGAAATAAAAACCCAATAAAATCTTCTTGCCTGGGAAGGATTTAAAAAGTTACCTTTTCTTTTTTCATGAAGAGTTTCTGACTGAAGGCAGTAACACTCCACCCCCGTGGAGAGAATGGCCGCTCAGCTTCACGGATCTCCACGGAGGATGCATTTGCCAGGTGAGTTGGGCGGCTAGTCCTGACGTCGGCAGGATCGCCCTGAACACACGCTTTGTCTTTGATCTTCTCAGTTTCCTACTTCAAATTTGATTTTTGGTTGTGAATTTACCTCAGAGTTGCTGGACTCTATCATGACACCCAGCCTGCTTAATTAATTGACTTGTTCTATCCTGGGGAGCTCTTGACTCCACCCCCTTAGTCCCCAGTAAACCTAAAGACTGTAATATTTCAATCACTCTTGTTTGTATGAGCAAAGCCTTACACAAAACTTTGCTGCTGCAGTGTTGTTCAGGTAAACATTATCTGAATTCCTGAATCCTACTTAAAAAAAAAAAAAGTAATTTGATAGAGCATATCAAATTGTCCTAGAAGAAAGCCATACCCTCCTGAAAAGAGCAGTCTACTGGCTTACGGGAAGGCTTTGGCTGAACTGGAGTGCAATGGCTTGGTCACTAGTGAGTAAATTCTTTAATGGACATTTCTAGCCCTGAGTGTCAGTTGTTCTCTGAAACATCACTGACCTCTGTTCTCGGCCCTGGAACGTCTATTTAAAAAGCTGATGTAGCTGCCTATAGCACTGTACAACTCTGATCTCAGCACTCAGGAGGCAGAGGCGGGAGGATCTCTGTGAGTGTGTGGCCAACCTGGTCTGTGTACTAAATAGTGAGATCCAGGAAAACCAGAGCTACATAGTGAGACTTTGTCTCAAATAAATAAATAAACAAACAAACAAACAAACAAGACAAACAAAAAGTGAAGAAAAAGAAAAAAAATTATTTTAAAAAAGTTTTCTCTTAGCAAGAAGTACTTAACACCATGCTAGAGAAATTTTATTGTGCCTTATCTATGTGTTTTAAATGAATTATTTCTTTCTCTTTCATGCATGTGCATGCACACACATGCACGCATGCACATACACACGTGCTGGGGAATCAAACACAGGATCTCCATATGGTAGGCAAGCATCCTACCACTGAGTTACATCCTAAACCCATTTGTTTAAATATCTTAAACTTGAAGATGGAGAGATGGCTCAGTGGTTAAGAGCACTGGCTGCTCTTGCAGAGGACCTGAGTTTAGTTCCCAGCAGCTGCATGGTGGCTCTGTAACTCCCGTTCTAGGGAGTCTGACCCCTCTCTTAGCCTCTGTGGAAGCCAGGGGTGCAGGTGGGGCACAGCCATGGCTGCGGGCAAAGCACTCATGCATATAAAATACAGCTGAAAAATTACAAAATAAAAGAGGCTGGAGAGATGACTCAGAGTTAAGAGCACTTGTTGCTCTTGCAGAGTTTGGTTCTCATCATTCACACGGGGGAGTTTGCCATCATCCATAACTCCAAGTTTCAGGATATCTGACATCTTCCCTTTGCCTCCTCAGGCACTAGGTATGCAGGTATGCATGTGGTACACATACATGCAGACAAAGCATCCATACACACAAAATAAAAATAAACAAATAAGGCAGGGTGTGGAAGCACATGCCTTTAATCCCAGCTATCAGAAGGCAGAGGCAGGCAGATCTCTGTGAGTTCAAGGCTAGCCTGATCTACAGAGTGAGTTCCAGGACAGCTAGGGCTACATGGAGAAACCATGTCATGGAAAACCAAAAAAAGAAAAAATTAAAATAGTAATAAAAACAAATATTTGTTGTTGCTTTTTGTTTTTGTTTTTTGAGAAAGGGTTTCTCTCTGTAGTCTTGGCTGTCTTGGAAGTGGCTCTGTAGAACAATCTGGCCTCAAACTCACAGAGATCCACCTGCCTCTGCCTCCTGAGTGCTAGGATTAAAGGTATGTGCCACCACTGCCCAGTAAAATAAACAATCTTTTAAAAAAATCTTTAACTTCCTTCCAATTTAAGTAACTACCAACAAATAACGCAAAAATAACAACAGAATAAAAGACTCGAGTAATGAAGAATTATTATAATCTCTAGCAAGATTTTATGCCTTGGAATGTATTATTAATTAATATGGAGATATAAATAATGTTAGAATTGAAAGCATTTTACATTGATATTTTTGGCCTGGTTTATACATTTTTTATATTGGACAACAAAATAAGTGAACAGTCATCTGTTTGTTTAAAAATTAATGGAAACTGTGTTCTTTCTTCTTGAGGACTCTTGGCAGAGTGTGGAGGGTCTTGCAGAGAATAGATATTCTTTTCTAAACTACACAGGGAATAGAATTTAAATTTGCTCTGAAATCATTAAAATAGTCTGACTATGCTTCCTTTAAAATCTGAACGTGCACAACTAGAATAGTATGGAAAGTGATAGGTTAAAGACACTATTAGCAGAAATTATTAATTAAAAAATTTTCAAACAATATATTTTGATCTTTTTATTCCCCTCTGACTTCTCCCAGATTCTCCCCACCTCCCTATCCACCAGTTTTACGTTCTTTGTCTCTCACGCACACAAAAAATTACCATGAAACAAAAATTAAAAAAAAAACAATAAATAACAAGAAACATAAAAGCCCCACAAACACACAAAACCAAAAATCAAAGCAGAGCAGATGTTAACAAGCGCGCAGGACGAGCTCTCAGTGACAAATGCACACCTCTTACTCCTAATCAGGTACTTCATGGCAATCATCTCCCTTAACAAACGCCTCCTGCGAGGAGAGAGGCGCGCACACATTGCTGGCAGCCCAGCTTCCTAGTCATTCCCACTTTGGCTGACATATTAAATGATAGGAAACCAACATGACATTACAAATGAGAGCTGTGCTGGCTGCTGCCAGCGGTGCAGGCGGACCAGCCTTCCTGATAGTCCAGAATCATTCTGATGCAATTTACAAACACTCCTTCCTGGGAGAAGATGGATTGAAGTTGGTATTCAGCTGCCTGAGATAAACGACAAGAGCAGAGCACACCATCACATTTCTGATGCCTTCGTCTTTTCTTGTTCTTTCTTTTTTTGCGTTTGGGCAAAGGCAGGTGGCTGTTTTGATAAAATATTTTGCGGGTTTTAAATGCACCATAAATGTGCTCAGCACATTGCCATGACACGGAATGTATTAAGCTGAGATGAGTTCTTGTCATTAGTCCACATATCTTTTATCCTGGTAGTCCAGCTGTTGAAAATCCATGCAGACCAGGACAGAGTTTTTAAGAGGGCCTGTAATAACAGTATCAGAGAGCCACAAGGATATAAAAGCTTGGCCAAATGAGTAAAATCAGGGGGTGGGAGTAGGGTGAGATGAAAAAATTTTGTCAAAAAAATAAATATATCAAAAGCACAGAACAATAATAAAATGGACGAGACTCACAGAGTCTTTGGGGCTTGTGGGGGTGTACACAGGTGTACTAATCTGTGCATATGCATGCAGGTGTACTAATCTGTGTGTGTGCATTCAGGTGTACTAATCTGTGTGTGCATTCAGGTGTACTAATCTCTGTGTGTGTGCAGGTGTAGTAATCTCTGTGTGTATGCAGGTGTACTAATCTTTGGGTGCATGCAGGTGTACTAATCTGTGTATGTGCACGCAGATGTACTAATCTGTGTGTACATGCAGGTGTATTAATCTGTGTGTGTGCATGCAGATGTACTAATCTGTGTATACATGCAGGTGTACTAATCTGTGTGTGTACACGCAGGTGTACTAATCTGTGCATGTGCATGCAGGTATACTAATCTGTGGATGTATGCAGGTGTACTAATCTGTGTATGTGCATGCAGATGTACTAATCTGTGTGTGTATGCAGGTGAACTAATCTGTGGGTGTATGCAGATGTACTAATCTGTGGGTGCATGCAGGTGTACTAATCTGTGTGTGTGCATGCAGATGTACTAATATGTATGTGCATGCAGGTGTACTATCTGTGTGTGAATGCAGGTGTACTAATTTCTGTGTGTATGCAGGTATACTAATCTGTGTGTGCACATGTGGAGGGCAAAAGTCAGTTTTGCATATCTTCCTCTATCACTCTCCACACTAGCTTTGTCTTTTTATTTTTGAAACAAGATCTCCAGTGAAGCTGAAGCTCGCTGTTTTAGCTAGAATTGGCAGTCAGTCTGTCTTCATGATGCTCCCCTCCCCTTTTCCTCCCTAAGACTGAGGTTACAAGCACACACTTCTGTGCCTGACTTTTACGTGGGTACTGGGAGGCCAGACTCAGGTCCTTGTGTTTGCATAGCTTGTGCTTTCCCCCGGAACTATCCCTCCAGCTCCTTATTTTTGAGCATTCTGGAAAAGACTGTGGCCTGTCCTTTCAAAGGAAGATAAAGGGTTTCACATGTGTTCCAGGCTCAAACGATACCTGGCTCTGCTTAAAAGAGAAAAATAAACTAAGCTTATCTTGAGTACTCTGGGTTTCTTCTCTCCAGCTGCTGCTTCTCTAGATTCCAGTACCCCTCAAATCCTTTGTGTTGATGAACTGCCCAGGTTAATGCCTCGGAATAATACCCTGTCTTTCCATCTATTCTCGCCAAACCCCACATCCTCCAGTTTAATATCTGCAGCTCTGAGGTTTTATTCTCACAGATTAAAAGCTTGGTGTGTGTGTGTGCGTGCGTGTGTGTGTGTCTGTCTGTGTGCGTATGTGCATGTTTATATGGATTTAAGTATATACGTGTGACTGTATGTGTGCCTGTGTGTCTATGAAATGCATGTGTGTGTTCATACGTGTGGAGACCAGAGGTCAACTTCCTCAGGGCCATTCACCTTGCTTTTTGACACAGGATTTCTACTGGTCTGTATTACAGCCTGAGACGCCTGGCCTGCAAACACGGAGACCTGGATGTTTCTGTTTCCATAGCAGTGGAATTACAAGCACACATCACTATACCCAGGTTTTCACATGAATTCTTAGGTTGCCATGCTTGCATGGCAAGCATTATACTAACTGACCTATCGTTGCGGCACTAGATTAGAGACTCTTAAAAGATGGGGTTCCTTTCCTAAGAAAGTATATTAGATTGAAAAGATATGAGTTTTAAAGATCACCACCACCACTGCCACCACACACACATGCACGCATGCATGCACACATACGCACACACACATGCACATACACTTGCATGCACACACACAGCATATGATATTTCTCTTTTTATTTTTTTTAAAAGAAAACAAGCTATCTTGTTTCATTATACATAACAATCCAAGTTCCCACTCCCCCCCTCCTATTCCCTCCACATACACTTCCTCCCCATCCCCATCCAATCCTCAGAGTGGGTAAGGCACATTGCTTTGGGGATGGTCCAAGGCCCTCCCTACTCTATGTAGGCTGAGCAATGTATCAAATGGCCCTTGGTACTTTGGGTGAGGAAAGCAATGGAATGTTTTAAGCAGCGTTTGATGGGCCGTGTTAGTAGGAGCACGGAAAACAGTGGTGCTGAGTGTGACTTGATGAACTGTGCAGGCTGTGCCCAAGAGATTTCAGAGGAGAAGAATTTTAGTATGTTGCCTGGAGATTGTTCTTGTGATATTTTGGTGAAGAATGTGGTGAGGAGTCAGCCCAAGGCTAAAGTGATTTGGATTAATTCCATTGGCAGAGGAACTCTCGCAGCCTGGTATAGATTCTGTCTTGTGGTCATTAGTGGTAACTCTAGACAATTTATAATGAAAAGGAGAAAGAAAATATAAAATTTGAGGAGAAAAGGAATGGAGTTAAGCGCTGTGTTCAAGGAGATGAACAGATTAAGAAATGGAATAAAGGAAGTGGTGGCTTCAGGGAAAAATCCCACCCAGTTAAGTTTCCAATTTGTGAAAAGGAATTAAAGAAAAGCTTTGAGCCCAGTGTCATGGTACACACCTTTAATCCAGAGACTACTGGACCTCTAAGTTTGAGGTCATCCTTGTCTAATCAACCAAACAGAAAGTTGGTGAAGATGTAATTGAACAATGGGGATATGTTCCTGTCCCAGTAAACAGCAGAACGTGGCAGCTTCAGCCACATGGCTCTGGGGTTAAGGATAGAAGAAATGGGGTATGGAATTTGCCTCCAAGACTAATGAAAGCTGCTAAGGCCAGGCATGTGGCAGGCGTATCACTGAATGGAGTAGACAAACCATTGCGTGAAGATGTGAAGTTGAAGCTTGGATTGCCTTGGAGATTTCAAGATGTTGAAGATGCCAGGGCCATGGGATACCAACCAAGGAAAGATGCTAATAGTGAGTAGAACCAGCCCAAGAGAAAGAAGTGTGGAGCAGTCAACAAAGCTAAAGGGAGTTGGAGATCTGAACAGGATTTTGACATCAGACATGGAGATGTAGAGTTTGGATTTTGTCTAGCTGTCTTTCGGTTTTACTGTGGTTCAGTATTTCCTCACCTACATAAGGGAATACTGTGGTTCAGTATTCCCTTGCCTACATTATGGAATGGTAATGTATATCCTGTGCCATTATAGGATGGAAGCATGTGATCTGTTTTTTCATTTTGATTTTTACAGGAGTATTTTGTTAGGAATATTTTCCTAACGCGAGCTCTCTGCCGACGCAAAATCCCACAAGCCAAATCAAAATAAGCCAAATTAAGAAATATCCAGGTTTAATGGGAGTTCTACGCTCTCGGGTGACCCTGAGGGGGAACCGGGAGGCCGCCAACACGACCACTGGGGGGAAGGAGAAAAGACCACGTGTTCCTCTTTTGGGAGTTCATTTAAATACTCTGTGGGAGCAGTCCTAACCCCACCTCAGGAAGGGGTCAGGACCCGGCCTGCTGGGATTTGGAGTCCAGACCAATATAACTTTCAGGCTTGGGGGCTAGGATAGATGCAAAGGGCTAGAGCCTACACTCCCAACTTAACAGTTAAGAGATTACATGAATCTCAGAAGAGACTTTGAACTTTAGACTTTTAAATAAGTTTGAGACTATTATAGACTATAGAGACTTTGGAAGTTGGACTGAATGTATTTTTGTATTATGAAATGGCTTCAAGCCTTTGTGGTGGTTTGAAAGGAAATGGTCCCCAAAGAGACTGGCACTATTAGGAGATGTGACTTTTAGGCATGGTCTTGTTGGAAGAAGTGTGTCACTGTGGGGGTGGACTTTGAGGTCTCCTTCACTCAAGATACTCCGAGTGTTCATTCTACTTCCTGTTGCCTGCATGTCTACATGTAGCATCTACCTTCCCAGCGCCATGTCTGCCTGCATGCTGCCATGTCCAGCCACGATGACAATAAACTGAACTGCTGAGCTGTGAGCCACCCCATTTGCTTTCCTTTAAAGAGTTGTCGTGGTCATGGTGACTATTCACAGCAATACAAACCCTAACTAAGACAGAAATAAATGGTAATATTTTATTTATGATTTAATAAATAAAGCTTACCTAAAGATCAGAAGACAAGGCTAAGCTACTAGAAGTCATGCAGTGGTGGTACACACCTTTAATCCCAGAATTTAGGAGACAGAGACAGTTGGATCTCTATGAGTTCAAGGCCACCCTGGGCTATACAAGATCAATGCAGAAAAAATCCAAGTGGTGGTGCCTCACTTCTTTAATCCCAGTACTAGGGAGTCACACGCTTTAATCCCAGTACTAGAGGGAATATAAAATGAAAGGAGAGAGATTCTTAGTCTGCTTAGTCTGTGGTTGCCCAACCTTGGTAGACATAAGGCTTCTCTAGTGGCTTGTCTTTGCTTGTCTGGTTTTCAGGTTGAACACCAGTATCTGTCTCTGGGTTTTTATTGTTCATGCTACAGATGTAGGTTATTCTTTCCTAATTCTACCACAGAAGTGTACGTGGGAAGCTTTTCCCCCCACAGCTATTTCCCCAGTCTCTTTTCATACTGACGCTGAGCAAGACCTTACTGCCTGATGCGCACTGCTGCTGATTTTATAGTGCTGACTGGGCTTTTACAAGAAGAAAAGGCTTTTTGTTATGGACCAACTTTCAGGAAGACAGCATGAAATAAAAGCTCAAGACAGTCTCTAGCAAGAGGGGAATTTGTAGGAATGGAGAGGGCAGGATTTAGCCTCTGTGGATGGTACGAAGAGGAAGTTTTAGGGTCCTTTTGCAAAGATGTAAAATGTTATCACGCCTCTTCATGAGTGGTGGTTGTCTTCTTGGGGTACAGGAGTAAACTATCTTTGGGATATAGGAGTGAACTATCATTTGTCAAGGATAAGTCTGAACTTGTGAAATAAAAAGGGTTGTAGGAAGACGGGCATGGTGGTAGCACACGCCTTTAATCCCAGCACTTGGGAGGCAGAGGCCAGCAAATCTGTGAGTACAAGGCCAGCCTGGTCTATAAAGCAAAATCCAGATTAGCTGTGGATACACAGAGAAGAAACCCTGTCTTGAAAAACAAGACAAAATGAAATGAAATAGGTTGGTAAACAAAGCAGACACATGTTTAGCGCGTATTCATTCTTGAAGATTCAGTGTATTCATTCTTGAAGATTCAGTTTTGAACACTCGCCAGTGGCTTCCTGAAGAGCAACTTATACACTTTGTTGCCTAAGGAGTTTGTGTCTGTGTCTGTCTAGAGCTTAGCTAAGATAAGGATTCTCTGTGTCGCTCTGGCTATCCTAGAACCAGCTCTGTTGGTCTCAAACTCAGAGATCAGACTGTCTCTGCCTCTTTAGTGCTAGCTAAGATTAAAGGCATGTACCACCGCAGCCTCCAGGATTCTGGGACTACAAAGTGTGTGCCATCACACCCAGCTGAGCTTAGCCAATTTCAGTGCTGTCCTAGGAGGAGGAGGTCAATGGGGACAATGTTATTTGTATTGATTGGTCTTTTGATCTCCTCTGCATGTGCCCTTGCCTCAAATAATTATCAGGACAACGGGTAAAAAATGAACTCTAAAGATATTCTAACTCAATTAAAAATGTTTTCACATATCTAGCAATGTAGGAAACCGTGTGAAGAACTTTAAACTGCAGAGATTATATTAAATTTAATTTGGGGGAGAAAAATCAGTATTATGTTTTTTTTTTTTGAGGAACTGAGGTTTAAACGCAGTACTTTGCATATGCTAGGCAAACATTCTACCAGTGAGCAACATTCCAACCTCTGAATCTAGATCACTTCAATTAATACAGTATTTAATATTCCGATCTCTGCTAAATACTAGCTGCTAAGTTGAGCACTGCTAACTAATCGAATATTTTGACATTCTTACTCATTATTTTTCTGCTAGTCCTATAATGTTTGTTTCATTATTTATTGAAGATAATTCACAGCTGCTGTGAATTTAATGTTTGTTCCCCCTCATCCCCAACTTCACTGCCCCCAAGGTGATGGGATTAGGAGATGGGGACTTTGAAAGGCGAGTTCCTGAGGACAAACCCTGTGGCAAGAGGTTTACTACCTTTATAAAAGATGCCCAAGAGGATCCCTTCTCCCTTCCACCATATAACCACAGTGGAAAGACAGCTTTCTAAGCGCTGTAAGAAATAACTTTCTGTTGTTTTTAATAAAGTCAGCATCTTTATATAAAAATGACTTGAAGGTATCCCAAAGGAAGTCTATTAAGGCGTCCAAGACCTTTGATCCATGTTCTTGTCAATAAAAGGATTTATGGATGGTTATACAAGCAAATTTTATTTGGAAGAGAAAGTGTTTGAGAAAGCAGAAGCAAGTGTTCGCTCTGGGGAGAAGCTGGAGCCCAGAGGACCTGGAGAGCTAGGGCTGCACGGGGCAGTTGTCTCATGGCTTCTGTGAACTCAACGTTGTTGAGGAAGGGGAAGTCGGATCCTTTGATACATGTGACTATTGCAGTAACTATAACAAGTTAAGTGACCAGGCCTTGGGTGCTTTTGCATTACCGACTTCAGGCCCTGAGCCACATACAAAGGGGCAGATTGTCCCTTCGATCTACTTGTATCAGTTGGACACTGTGGCAGAAGGTCATATACCAGCCCCATGGTAGGGTGGGCTTAGGGGAAAGTTGTAGCTGGTAATGATTTAAAGATCTAGGGGGAAGACCAATTCCTCTCTTTTCTGATACAATGAGAAGAATGGTCAATTATGTCATTGAACAATGAGGCAGGGATGTAGGATGAGAGAGTTTCCACTATG
>PVIU01014467.1:0-51858 GCA_004026605.1 Ondatra zibethicus | reverse complement strand
AGATTATATATATATATAATTTGCTGTATTAAAATAGGATGCTGGATAAGATTTTATTGTCTATTGAAACAGCCATTACCTAACCCGTGAAAGTGATGGGGAATGGGGACAGAAGGACAATATCAAGGTTAGTTAAAAGTACCTTGTAAAAGTTGGCTCAAAATTTTCATTCTGACTTTGGCTCTTCTTCCTTGCCCCTAGCTGAGCTACTCTTTGCAAGCACAAGTTGTGAGATAATTCAGTATGGTGTGGATGTAGGCATACCTGTGCAGAGGTCAAAGGTCAATGCCAGATGTTTCTTCACACACACCTCCCACCTTAACTTTTGAGACAGTGAACCTGGAGCCCACTCGTGTGTACAGGCAAGCTGATCAGTTACCTCCAGGGTTCCACAGGTCTTGCCCCAGTGCTGTGACCTCCTGGTGCTGGGGTTACAGACATAGGCCCAGTGTCCGTATGGGTCTGGGGGGCTTTAACTCGGGATCTGATGCAGTGGCAAGCACTGTACCAACTAAGCCATTTCCCCAGCCCTTCAATTCAACCTCTTTAGCCATGATTTTGAAGCAGTTCTCTTGTGGATGTAAAACTTCAAAACTTGGCATGATTATAAAGTCTGGCTTTCTTCTCTTTTTACTAACTCCTTCCACATCATGCACAGCAGCAGCCGGGAAAAAAAAAAACAATAATTTTACAAAGGCTAAATGAATGGAAACCCATGTTGTCACCCACAAACCCGTGTGTGGGATAAAGCCCACTAAAATAGCCACCGTATCAGTGGAGGGAGAACTCACATGGCTACATTCACATAAGCCATCTATGGGCACTCGGGGTATGCATGGTGCCAGTTTAGAAACTATCTGCCCTTATTCATAACTCCTTGCCTCAGTGTGCATCAGGTTTTGCGGTCCATACAAGACATGGCCAGGGTTGAAGCCCTCATCTTGGGGTAAGAGGCATAACTAAGCCTGCACATTAGAAATGCGCGAGCTTCCGGCCAGAAACAAACCAAACTACTCATGTCTCCTTCCATCTTAAGGCCCTAACTAAGCTGGTTAGCGCATCGTTCCGACTCCAGAAAGACGGTAAAGGATTACATCGGAGCAGCAATCAGCAAGGCTTCCGCGGCTGAGCTCAGAGACAAGCCTGCTGGCCCAAACTTCCAGGCCACCCTCAAGTGTGTCACTTCCTAGAACCCTCTGGCTCTTGGTCACCTGCACATGCCACCCTCCAGTCTCAGCTACCTGGGCCAGTCCCAAGGGCCTGGACCCTTCCTTGCTGCGGGCTCCTTAGGACTCCCTGGCAGTGGCTGCTCCTACTCGGATTCGCGCCCTCATCCGGCCAGCCACCGACCGCTGTGTCCTTGGCAAAGTTTCTCAGTCTCTCTGTTGACTGACTCATCGGGAGAACTGAAGACCCAAATAGTTCCGCTGATGAGCGAGCAGCACAGAGCCCCAGAGCCCTGGGAACTCGGCGGGCGCCTTCTCTGTGGCACTGGTCTGCAGCCCAGGGAGGAGCCTGGCGCCGCCGTGGGCGGGTTCCTGAGGCCAGGAAGGGCAGGGCAGTGCCGGGGTGGCGGCGGCAGGTGAGCCTTCCCACTCGACTACCCCTTCCAAGGACCGTGGCCTCGGTGGCCCAAGTCCGCCAAGCAGCCCCGAGCAAGAGCAACAGGAGGCCACTCACCACTACGTGCGCACCGGGCAGCGCGAGGGGCTTGGGGCTGATGAGCGGCGACACCATGTAGAGGAGCAGCACGAAGGCCACGAGGCCGGCAGCGGCCAGCAGCAGCATCTCTTGGCCAAACGACCACAGGCAGATCACGCGCACTAGCACCCGGAGTGTTTGGGTTTGCGGACGAGGGCGGGACGGCGGCGAGGGGAAGAGGAGGAGCCGGGGCGGGGCGGCCTCCGCCGTCGGACTGGCTTCTGGGTCCGCGCCCCCCAGCGTCGGGACTCGGCTGCGCAGGCTCCGTACGGGTACCACGGGCCCTCCCGCCAACGTCGTGGGAGGTTTGCAAACGGTGGCTGTCGGACCTCCGGATCTTGTTTCGTGCCAAAGTCCCGCGATTCCACACTGAAATCCAAGGTTCCAGTTCGTATATTCCTGGAGCACTGAGAAAACGGTCAGGGTTTACTTTCGCTGTGCGCCTTGACTTGGGGTTGTGCTGACTATTTCACTGAGGACTGTTACCAAGGCAGATGCAATCGAAAACAAGCCGTGGTGGCAGAGATTTAATTCGCGTACCAGAACATACGATTCACCGATTTAAAGTGGTTTTAGTATAGAGAGTGTCTATCGCCACAATCAATTTGTCGACCGCCACAGAACTCCTTAGCAGTTACATCCCCACCCCATTTTCTCTTAAATCGTGCCCAGTCATAGGCAGTCACAAAGCTGTCTCTGGATTCGCCTATTAATACAAACGGAGTTCTAATAATATGCCATTTGTTTTGCTGGCTTCTTTGACTTAGCATAAAGCTTTAAAGCTTCTTCCTTAGTATGCCTAACAGAATTTAATTTCTTTTTACTGCCGGTAGTATCCTACTGTAGGCTGGATCACATTTTTTTCATTCATCACCTTTTGCTCACCATCCCCCCCCCAAAAAAAAAAAAAAACACAAACGTACAAACAAAACCCTGCTCCTGGACTCAACAAGTAAGGGCTCTGGCTATGAAGCCTGAAGATATGTGACCACCCTGCGGCCCACATAAGAGAAGACTCCTGGAGGTTGTCCTCTGGCCTCCACTAGTGCGCTGCGGCACTCCCTACCACCGTCACACTCACTGAATTAATGTAGTAAACTCTACGGCAGTGTGTAACTTCATATACAGCACGTGTGTGAATGTTTGTGCGTGGGTGTGCGCGCACACTTGTGTTTCTCTTGTGTTGAGACCCAGGTCAATTGCTGGCTCTCATGCAAGTCTTCTTAAGCTCTGAGTTCCAGACTTTCCCACCCTACACTCCAAGACTTCTTATCCTCTGTATGACTAAACTCTTTCCGCTGGATACTTCTTTTGGGGGAAGGGGGTAAGGTACGTATTTTTGTTTCCTTACTTTGGTTTTAAAGAGAAATGCAGTTGTGTTTACAAACAGCAAAAGGAATTGACCTTTTTCTCTCATTGATCTCAGTGCCCAGTATTAACCTGATAGATTTGAGGACGCAGTAGTCCCCTGAACTTCTAAAACTAGTTGTAAGTTGAAGGGTGCCCAAACCCTTCGACTGAAGGGGAGTTTGCTGGACAACCTCCAGAGCTCCAGGAAGCTGTTAGACTTGTGGTTATGTTTATCACAGGGTAAGGACACAGAGCAGAATCTGCCAGGCAGAGTACAGGGCAGTCTGGATACTCAAACACAAAGCTGCTGTTGTAGTTCCTGGCTGTATTGCTACTAATCTACTGTATTGCTGTAACCAGCCTCCCTGGGAGACCCAGAAAGACTCCAAAGGGAACCTGCCAGCCTAAGGCTAGGTATGTTCTGCCAGGTACCTTTGGTCATGACAGAGCCAGAATCCAGCAATGAGCCCCTATCTTTTGACTCTTCTGTTGTTGCTATTGTTTTGTTTTTCTGAGAGAGGATTCCCACCCTGGCAATGTTCTTAATGTTACCAACCAAGCAAACACACCGCACTTCCATATCCAGAATTTTGGTTGGGACTGAAAGATGTCAATATGGTGGAACTTCCTCTTTAAGCAAACTGGTAATGCATGACCCAAAATTAGGCTCTTGCTATATCCAGTTACAGTTCACCATGACCACATGACCAAAATAACTGGCAGGATTATACCACTTTGGGTTGACAGGTTCTCACCAGACTGTTCTGGGGCTTAGAATATACTTGAAAAAACGCCACGGCAGTTTTTGGTATGGTATTTAATGAAAGGATTTTTAAAATAGATTTTTAATTAAAATCTATCCCTTTCCCCTTCCCTTTCATCCCTCCAGCCCCTCGCAAGTCCCTTCTTCCATGTTCCCCCTCTCGGATTAATAGCTTCTTCTCTGAGTATTAGTTATGTATTCACAGATCTATAAACACAACCTGCTGAGGCCATTTTTGTTGTTTGTGGGTATGTGGTTTCAAGCCTATTTTGAACTGGACAACTAACTGGGGAGGGGGGGTCCATCCCTGGGATCTGATAACTCACCCTCTTTCAGCAGTCACTAGTTGCCTGTAGTTCTTTGTCCAGGGTGGGAATGACCCCTAAGACGTCCCCGCTTCCTCACTGGCATGCCTATCAACACTGCCGCTGTCCAGGTCTTGTTTATGCAGCCTTCCTATGCTAGACTGTTTCACAGCACACTTCCTGGTATTATGGCTCTGATAATCTTTCTGCCCCCTCTCCCATGATGCTCCCTGATGTTGCAGGAGCTGTGATGTAGATGTATCGATTGAGATGGGCTCCCCATGGTATTGACCTCTACATTGTATCCAGTGTAGTTTTCTGTGGTGCCTCCATTTGCTGTAAAGAGCAGCTTATTGTCTGCTTACCCACAAGGAGGAAGAGCCTCTGGGACTTTATCTGTGTTTAGAAAAGATTGCAAAAGGGAACATAACCTCTTGTCTCTGGGAAAGGCTGAGGAGTATAACCCTACCTGGACAGACTTCCATTACAGGACAGTATGCATCTCTTTGGGCTCATTCAAGGTCCAAAGGCAGCATCTGTTTTATTTGCCCAGTAATAATTCACACCGCCTCAAAGTCTCCATTCCTCCACGCCCCTCCAGGGGGCTAGTGGGCAACCACATCCCTGGGCCTGGCTCCCACGCTGACCCGTTGATGCTCTTCCCTGTTCACTTTCCTTACTTTTTGTCAGTTTATTCCACTGCAAAGTCAAAGAACAGAGAGGAAACGTCCCTGGCCCCTACAGTCCTTTCACTTTCTAAAACCAGAGAATGGTCTTCACTCGTCCTGGCATCTAATACAATTAACCTAAGAAAATAATGAAATATTTGATGGCTAAATATATATTAAGTTCTGGGACACCAGGTCAGATCCCAGAACCAAATAATGAAATTTGGGGGCAATTTGATGACATATATAAGGAGTTGCAGTTTAGCTATCTGTCTACCAAGAATGATGCCTTGTTTTGGTTGCCAAATGAAGGTATTGACAGCTGGGTACACTCCTTGTCTTTGACAGCAAACATCCCTCCTCCCTCCAGATTCCTGATGGCTTCTCTTCTTAGGTACTTTGAAATCCAGGTATGATTTGTATTGTCCTCAAATTTCACCATTTGAATTATATAAAAAGTAAAATAAACATGGTCAGATTCTCCACCCAATTACAGAGGAAGGGTGTGCGGCAGTGAGCATGTGCACTTACTCTTAAATTCAAGAACAATTTTAAAAATCCTACATGACTTCTTAGTTTCAGTGAGTACTAAACTGCAGGTTCTTTTCTGAAAGACAGGACAGAAATGTGTATGGGTAGTGATTCCACGAATCTGTCCTGCAGAAGCCTCAGGCACAAGCTGGGCTGTGCTAGCACTGTACATATTTCCAGTTTAGAAAGAGCTGCAAGACTCATCTAGGCTGACTGAGCAAGTCAGAGTCTAGCTTTGGCGCAAGATTAAATGAGACAATAAAAAAGAGTCAGCATATATGTTTTAAGACAATGCTTTGTAAAACATTTTAAAATCTTGGAAAACAAAAGAAAAAACTAGTAAAAATTGTCTTAAAATGCACTAGGAAGAACAGAAGCTCGTAAGGGGCTACATTTCCGTTGCCACTACCCAAACACACGTTACCGCCTCATTCTCAGTTGCTGGAAACTATTAATTAGCTTCTTCTGATGTTAAAAATAAAAATTTACTTCTTACTCATCATGATGTCTATAACAAAGCAACAAGTACAGTAACATGTTGACAAGAATTAAGAGACTAGAATTTTCATGCATTGCTGGCTGGAATGTAAAATGATGTCATGACAGCAAAAGGTTGGACACAGAATCACCAAGTGACCTATAAGATCTACTGCTGGGGATGGACGTGGAGCATCTGAAAACAGGAGCTAGTGTAGATGCCTACACTACACATCAGTGTTGACAACAAAGCTAGAAAAGCTCCGAAAGTCTATAACAAGTGACAAACCACAGTTATTCCCAAAGTGGAATATTAATGAGTCTTAGAAAAGGATGAAATTCTGAGCCCTGCCAGTTTGATGAATCCTGAAAACATCGTGCTGGCTGAAACGAGCTGGACACCAAGGGCCAAGGGCACAAGTGGTCTTAGGTGGCTGACTCATTTTAGTTAGCACGATGCAGACAAATTCATAAAAAGCAGTGAAACAAAGGTAACCAGGAGCTGAGAGTGGCAGGGGATAATGAGATAGTCCGAGACAAGATTAATACTGAGGGCTGAACACTACTGAATGTTATTTAGGCTACTGAATTACACACTTCCAAATGACTGCAAAGGTAAATTCCATGACATAGTCTTTTTACCATAATAAAAAAGAACATAAACAATAATTCATGAAATTTAGAAACAAACAAATCAATTCATTTTATTACTCAGAGATAGCTGCCATTACATTTTGGTTCAAGACTTTCCTCATGACATTTTCTTGAAATAACATCACAATATTTGTTTGGTAGGGTTTATTAAAATAATCGTTGTTCTTCTCTGTGTATTTTTCTTTCCCCATATGAAGGCAGCCAGGCTGTTATGCTCTCTTGCCTCATATAAACAGACAAAGAATAATTGTCTAGAAAATACTCTCCTGTCTCTTAGCTCTCTCTTGCCTCAGCGATCACTGAAGAGATTAAGCTAAGTGGCTTCCAGAGCAGTAAGAGAGAAGGAACTTTGCAGGCAGAAATGGGGACATGGGTCTCCTCTCACAAAAGCATTGGTTGTGTGATGGCTGGAGTCACCACTCTCCGACCTCAGCTGCTGCGCTCCTGCACTTAGAGGCTAAGCCTCAGAGACTGGCAGGAGCACGCATCTGGAGAAGTCCTGAGTGTACTCCTTGGCAAGTATTTTTCTTAACGTATAATACACGCATGTATTTGCAGTGTGCAAGGGCACAGGAACACAAGTGAATGCCATAGGAAGAGTGTCTTCCCCTACCACTATCTGCCTGATTGCTTTCAAGCAAGGTCTCTCATTATTGGAAAGCTATAGATTTTGGCTAGGTTGGCTGACTGGCAAGCTCCCAGTATCCACCTTGCTTTGCTTCCTTAATGTTGGGGTTACAGTCATATGCAGCCATGCCTAGTTTACTTAAGTGGGTACTGGGGATTCAAACTAAGATCTTAATACTTGCATGGCAAGCATTCTTAGCCACTGAGCCACCCAGTAAAGGTAGTCATGGCTGGCTCCAAACTCACTATGTAGAGCAAACTGGCCTCTACCTCCCAAGTGCTGGGATTAAGTGTGAGCAAATTACACAGCTCAGCAAGACGTATTCTCTACTCATGGCACAGAAGGAAGCTGAACTTCATCTGTGCATCTGCACAATTTAAAAGCTGGCAATGTATTAAAAGGGATGGAGGTTTTTCTCTAAACACTGCCTCTTGGACTTGGTAGAGTATTTTGAGGGAGTAGAAGTTTAAAGAAGGCTAACAACTTTTCTTCAGCACAACAGACCTGGATTTAGTGATCTCATCTAACTATAAATTCTTCCCCTATGTCATTTGAAAATTGGAACCTGCATTTCCCACAGAAGTGTCTACAACTTATGGAAGATTCAGTTAACAGCTATACAAAAAAAAAAAGTCAAAGATTAATTCTCTGTACTTTACTGAAACAATAGAGCAGAAATCTGGGGAAACTAGTATTTTCTCTCTCCTTGTACATGTTTATATGTCCCTTTGGAGATTAGCAGCTGCTGACAGGGGTGCTATACACGCATTGCACTTGTGTCTTCATTACTGCATCCCCATAGAACTATCGCCTTGACATTCTCAGTTACAGGATTTTTGGTAATATTCTAGACTTTTCCACAAATGAATATGTTTTATGTATTCACATTGCCATCTCAAGCCTTTAAGAATGCACTGACAATTTTACAGACATCTTTGGATTGAGATTAAATCCTACAGTTATGGCAACTTCCAAGAAATTTCTGTATTCGGTGCCTTGGCTTTTAAAATAGAATGGTGTTCAGTTGCATGTGGGGAGGACAGTCATGGGCTTGTTAAGATGGTTCACACCCTGGTGCTAAGTGTATAGGCAATGCTAACTTTCAGTCAAGCATCAAGCTCCCTCTTCAAAATCTTCCAGTCTTGTCAAACCACACTTGCTTTAGAGAGGTCTATGTTTGAGACAGTGCTTTTTACATAACAATTTTGAAATAAGAACATTGTAATTCAGGTCTCATTCCTCACCTACAAAGTTCAACATGTGCCTTTTAAAATAAAGACCCTCACCAGCAGAGCCACCAGAGCAACAGCATCATCACACCTGAGAACTCACAGTTCCGTAATGTTACCAACACATTCAGAACTTTTAAGGTCTATCTTCCTGTTTTATAAACTAAGGCCCACTCAAGGTTCAAATATTCTGCTGTCTTGAATTGTAGCTAAAACGTAAGAGTGCGAGAATCACTGCCCCCCTCCCCGCCAACATATACACCCAACACTGGCTTTTTGGAGAAACAAGCTAATTTTCTGTAGAATAGCCCACATATTTCGACTGACTTGTTCCTTGTGTTCTCTTCCCAGTAGACTCAGCAATCAGTTCTAACATATTTCTGCTAAGACGCAACACAAACAAATTTCATGTTACATGTGATTAGGAAGCCCATCAGTGTTTTCCAACCCATACTTTTCTCATGTAATCTTGGCATTCCTTCTGGTGGGGGGGGGCTTGTTCTATCCACTTTCCATTGGGCGGGCTTCTCTGACAACTTCAAACAAGAGTATGGTGACAGCGACTTTTGAGTCTAGCTGGTGAAGGTGGCACAGTAGCAGTTTGCTGTATGGTGCACTTGCTCGGCGACTTTCAGTCATAGCGACCACTTAGTAATGACTTCTCTTGGGCCTACTGTGTGGAAATTCAGGCCGGAGTGTTCAGAAAGATCACAGACAGAAGCCTTGAGCCTTCATGGAGAGAGCTGTCCAGCCAACTTCAGGTTTCAGTTCTGGCTATTCCATTGCTTCAGGCAACTGTATAAAGGACTACAAGTGATCATGGAGAAACCGGTCTGAAGTTCCTGGCTCGCAATATTTTGGACTGTTTGAAATACAATACAGATTGAAATAATCTGAAATAATCTGAGTTACCATAAACTTTCTTTCTTTCCTTTTTTTTTTTTTTTGATTTTAGAGACAGGGTTTCTCTGTAGTTTTTGGTTCCTGTCCTGGAACTAGCTCTTGTAGACCAGGCTGGCCTCAAACTCACAGAGATCTGCCTGCCTCTGCTTCCCGAGTGCTGGGATTAAAGGCGTGCGCCACCACCACCCGCCATACACTTTCTTATACTCTAAATTGATTTCTTGACTTTAGACATATACTTTATTTTTCCTTTTACCTATCTAAGCTTTGATTTAGGTTTCTGAGTCTTCTCCCTAGAGTATAAAGCATTGTGGGTAGCATTGACATTTCCTCCAGCTTTCTAGTCCCTAAAGTTGTTGAGTACTTGTTTTTACATTATGTCATGAGTATCCACTGCCAAGTGCAGTTCCAACCAGTCAAGCGAGTTCCACTGTTAGCAGCTCAAACCACAAGACACTGCAGAATCTCTTGACTTACCCCACCTTGAAATATTACATATGAATTTTATTTTTTAAAAGATTTTTGCATGTGTCTGGGTATTCTGAATGGATGCATTTATATGCAACATGTGTGCCTATGGATTGATGGTAATGAGCTACCATTTGGGTGCTGGGGCCAAACTGCACTTCTCTGTAAAAACAGCAAGTGATCTCAACCACTGAAGCAACTCTGTGCCCCTACATTTGACATTTGAAACTCCTTTTCCTGGCTGACCACCAATATGATCCGTTTTCACATCTTCCTGATATTTGCACTTACTCAGATTCTTCTAAATGTTACAAATACATATATTCAAATATTTATGGATCTTGTTCTTTTGCTACTGACTTTTTCCTCCTCTAGCATAAAAATATGGTGAGTCTGTATATACAACTAACACAATCTGAAAACCTGCAAGATCAGATACTGAGTTAACCTAAATTATTTTAGTAGTGTGACTATAAGAAATGTTTAACACATTTACAAGGGAGATCCCTGGGTTTCTATTCTTGCTTTAACTGCCACCAGCTGCTCTTAAAGTTTTCATTTTGATTCTATTGCAGCTACCAGAATGCTTCTCAATGTCCCCTCGCTGAGCACGTCATTCCACATGAAAATGGGCAATTAACCAGTTTCCTATTAAGTACTATTGACAACCACAATCCTATGTTTCTTTCTTCTTTTCCCCCACTCTGTGCAACAGCCATGGCTGTCCTGGAACTCTCTTTGTAGACCAGCTTGGCATAACTCAGAGATCTACCTGCTTCTGCTTCCTGAATGCTGAGATTAAAGGTGTGTGCCACCACCAAAATGCAATCCTATTTTCAATGACTTGTCCAAGATGTTCGAAGTGAAGGACTGGAATGGTAGCACCTGCTAATCATGGATATGGATGAAGTTAAACAGGATCTCCCCATTGGGTTCTCAAAGTGGAGGTTAGAACCTGCCTTAGACCAGGAAGGCAGTTTGGATTGACAGAACCTGTGTAAGTTGTCTGATAACTAACTTTGTGATTCTGCTTTTCCTTCTTAAAAAAAAAAAAAGAAAAAAACCAACTTTTGGTTATACCTCAGTTTGAGATTAATGCCTATCATCAGCTCCCAGTATGTCATTCTTACTGATTTTTATTTGGGGAGATTAAAGTTCTTTAAAGATATATAAAAAGAGGCAATCCTATTCCCTGATATCTCTATCACTAAACTTAAGTACTGTTAGCTCCTCCCTCCACTGAACAAGTGTATAAATACTTATATTTAAGCTAAGTCTGCTGTATGCTAGAGCTATCAGACAGGATGTATGTTCTACATTTTATACTTTATACACATTTCAAAATAAACATTCTATTTGTCTGCTTTTGAAATTCACATATTTTCCCTGATATTTAGTATTTATGAAACAAATATAATCTCCTGCAATGAACAACATGCATTATAAGCTGCACTTGATACAATGTGCCTACAGTTCTAGTGTAAGCAGAGACTGTTCTGTTTCCCAGACCCCAGACCTGAATAATCACACAGAAACTATATTAATTAATGCTGCAAAACAATCCCACACCAGTTTGGAAATTATTATTAAAGGGGTTATTTATTGGAGGGGAAAAAACTTACAGATCAATGTCGCAAACCACAGTCCTCTCGTCACAATCAGGAAACAGAGAGTCTAGCAGTCTGAATGGGAGCCAGAAGCAAGAGATCGAGCAGAGCGCTGATGCAGCTTTTTAAAATGAAAGAGACCACGCCCCAGTGGGCTGGTATCTTAAAGGCTGAAGGAGCAGGAGGAGCTCCCACAGCACCTCTCCCTTTTGTTTAAGTAAGAGAGTTCTAAACCTAATACAAAATTATATACAATAAAAACAAATATCCTATTCTAACTAGCTTAAGTCTTGTATAATAAATAACTTGGCCAAGTCATGAGAGGAAAGTAACTACATTTATCTAGTCTTCAACCCCATCAAAGATCTGAGAAGGGAAATAATGTTACCTGAGTAATTAGGAAGTGCAATCAAACAACTTCCAAAATATGCAACAAATCACAGACACAACTGGCCACTTGGGCAATCACCCAAAGTCATGTTTGGAGCGTTGAAGCAACCAACTTTGGCTAAGGCTTAAAATAACTGACAGATTATTTTTAAAGGCAAGAAATTTTTCAAAACTGTCTAACCCTGTCTTGGCAAGATTTGACAGTTCTGCTTATCCATTTCTGGATACTATATATTTTCTCAGTAGTTGAGGTATGGGCAGTTCCTTGCCCAGAGACTGGAATTGCCAAGAAGAAGACAGTCTCTTGGGAATAGATCAGTGTTGTCAGGAGCGATTGTGTCTCACTACCACAGAACTCCAGGTTAGATTAAATGCCATTTTCTACAGCTCTTTGAAGAGGTTGAAGATTATTTATACAGAATATAATCTCTATATATCTAAAGAACCTGATTAGTCTAACTATATGACAAACATAGATGTCTATTGATCTAAAATTCTTAATACTTATCTAACTTAAAGACTAAGAGAATAAACAACTGTTCAATAAATGAGGACAATGACCCTCCAAATGTCAACAATGTACAAGTATACACTGCAATATGGTAAAATATATATATATCAATACATAAACAATATATAAGTATCTTAATCAGAGGTAGAAATGTACACTGCAATATGGTAAATATATATATAAATATATAAAAAATGTTTTAAACAGAGGTAGAAGCATGCATACATACAATATTCAATACAATTTAACTTTGTATCCATATATAAGAATCTAAGCCAATGTAATTATCTATAAACAGTAACTCACAAATACCAATCTATTATCCCATCATTCCCTTTTTTTCCCCAAAAAGATCCCTGAGCCTATAAAATTCCCCCCCAACCCTCAACTGTATACTAATTATAATCAACCCCTAAATGATGTTCCTAAACCTGAGGACAAACTTTGTTGGGAGAGGGGACATCGTCCTCTAGAATTACTTCCAGCTGTCATGGGGGCGACGTTCTTTCTGGGTGATCCTGTGAAAGTAAAATGATGGTTAAATTTCAAGATTAATGTCTGGTAAGATTGAAAATAGTCTCTGAGTATTTTGTGGAGGTCTGGCCAGAATGTTGTAAAAGATGTGCACCATTTCAGATAACCAAGTTGGAAACCTCTTGTGCAGCTGGCACCCAAAACAGGCCTTGTAGTAGCGCTATCAGTGTCATGACGTCATATCAACCAGGTGGAGTTGTTGTTATGGGGCCCCATCTTCTTCCTGGAAACTTCAAGGATTACTGAAGGAAAATTCATTGTTCATTGTGGAAAACTTAAACATTAATTATATAAACATATATACACACATACACACATATATATTCAATGAAAGGTATGATAGATATGACAAAAAGCAAAGATGTTTTCTAAATTCTTATTTTTTCTGTCCCATATCATGGCTCTTGACATGAGAGAGAAACTCCAGAAACTCTGGGTTTTTCTCTTAACATCAGGCTTGGAATTAGAGAGGGACTGAGCCAGAGTCCAACTCCAAAACCAGCTCTATAAATTTAGAAAAATAAATACACACAAACACACACACACACACACACACGTATATCTTAGATTTTTATACTTACAGAACCTATTCAGTTTTCTTGATAGTCCCTATTGGGTAGTTATTTTTCCAACTGTCAGTATTCAAACATCCAGGGTCCCTTGAATTTTTCGAAGATGAATGTTTTCCTGTGGGGATAAGAACAGAACCCTGCCCCCATCCTGAAAGTTTTTCTTACTACCTGTATGATTATCATCATTGTGGATGAGTTGTCATTTCTCCTTTCCAAGAGGTTTCTCCTCTTCAAACTGAACCTTTATTAATTTCAATGGTATCCACAATTTTTCTTCTCCTGTGGAAACAAGAGCGAAACCCCTTCCCCAACATAGCACATCTTCTGGCTTCCATTGAGAAGTTAGTACATCCTTGAAATAAACCGGTTGATTTAGTTCAGCAGACTTTTCCATTATCTAATGTCTTTCTGCCGCTGTTGTTCCTTTCTCATTTGCGTTGAGAAAATTCAAGCTTAATAAAGCATTATGTAATCTATTTCTGGGGGCATTTTCTACCCCTTTTTGTTTCTTTAACATATCCTTTATAGTTCGTTTTGATCTTTCTATAACTGCTTGACATGTAGGATTGTGAGGTATACCTGTAACATGCTTAATATTATAATAAGCAAAAAACTGTTTCATTTTCCTAGAGACATAAGCTGGACCATTATCTCTATTTGTGCAGGTATACCCATGATGGCCATAACTTCTAATAAATGGGTGATTACTGAACCAACTTTTTCTGAGCTTAAAGCAGTTGCCCATTGAAAGCCCGAATAAGTGTCAATGGTGTGATGTACATATTTTAATTTTCCAAATTCTGCAAACTGGAACACATCCATCTGCCAGATTTCATTCCTTTGAGTACCCTTTGGGTTAGTACCTGCAGGTAGCAGTGTTTGGTTATATAAAGAGCAAGTAGGGCATCTCTTTATAATCTCCTTAGCGTGTTGCCATGTAATGGAAAACTCTCTAAACCTTTGCTTTTGACATGATTTTTTTAATGAAATTATGAGGCCTGCAACACACTTCCAACCAATAATTGATCAATTTCTGCATTACCTTGTGCTACAGGACCTGGCAGACCCATATGGGATCGGATGTGTGTTAAGTACATTGGACAAAACCTATTCCTGGTTATGTCTTCTACCTGTATACACAATTAAGTCAATTCTGTATCATCCAGTAAAAATTCAGTGGTTTCAATATGCAAGATAAGTCTTTTTGCATATTGTGAATCAGTGACTAGATTAAGAGGCTCTTTAAAATCCCTTAGCACCATAAGAATGGCATATAATTCTGCCTTCTGGACAGAAGTATAAGGGCTTTGTTCCACCTTACTCAATTGGTCTGATTTGTAACCTGCCTTCCGATTTATTAGCATCAGTAAAAAATGTACGGGCTCCAGTTATTGGAGCATCACGTACAATGGAAGGAAGAATCCAAGTTCTCTTTATAAGGTTAAGTCTACCACTTTTGGGATAGTTGCTATTAATTTCTCTCAAAAAATTAACACAAGCCCTTTGCCATGGTTCACTGTCTTCCCATAATTTTTTATTTCATCAGTAGTGAAAGGTACTATAATTTTTGCTGGGTATATACCTGCTAATTGTCGAAGTCTCAGTTTACCCTTTAAAATTAATTCAGGGACCACTTCCACATAAGTTTTTTTTTTTTTAATTTTTTACTTGGTATGTGTGGTAAAAAGATCCACATGTGCCTCCTACAATTTTTCCTCAACCATTGTCAGTTAATTTTCTGCTTCGGCTGTTAAGTCTCTGGGACTATTCAAATCTTTCTCACCATCTAAGGTTTTGTTTAAATGAATTATTAGATCAGGTGTTATCCCAACAACTGGTCGTAGACTGGAAATGTTTCCTAACAGTCTTTGAAAGTCATTAAGAGTCCGTAACCGGTCTCTCCTAATTTGTGCCTTTTGTGTCCTAATATTCTGTAAACCTATTCTGTAACCTAGGTAATTAACAGAATCTCCTCTTTGAATCTTTTCAGGAATAACTTGTAATCCCCATTTAGGCAAAATTATCTTTACTTCCTCAAACATTCTTTCTAAAGTATCTATGTTTGATCAGATAGCAAAATGTCATCCATGTAATGGTAAATCATAGACTTAGGGAATTGCTTATGTATTATTTCCACTGGCTAACTTACAAAGTATTGACACAGGTTGAGGCTATTGAGCATTCCCTGTGGGAGGATAGTCCACTGGTATCTCCTAGTAGGCTGAGAGTTATTATAAGTAGGCACTGTGAAGGCAAATTTTTCTCTATCCTTTTCTTGTAAATGTATAGTAAAGAAGCAATCCTTTAAATCAATAACTGTAAGAGGCCATCCTTCGGGTAACAGACAAGGCAGAGGAATTCCAGACTGTAGAGGGCCCATAGGTTGAATTACCTTGTTGACAGCCCTTAGATCTGTCACCATTCTCCATTTGCCAGATTTCTTTTTTACAACAAAGATAACATCTCCTCCTTGAACTGTCCCCGGATATCATGTAAGTTGCCATCCTGGAGGTATATTCTGTTACCTTATCAAAACTCTGGGACAACTTCTGAAAGTCAAATTCAACAGCCTGGACCCTCTCAGGTAAGTTCCTAGTACCCTTAGATATGGAGTCAATTTTGCCTATCATGGTATTAATCCTATCAATTAATGTCATATACTTCCAATAATGACATAATATGGAGAAGAAAACTGAGACCCAGTAACTGTACCCAAAGTCCGGGTACAGGGAACAGAAACCCAGAAGCTTCCAGCGTCTATCAAACAGTGCAGCTAGCCCTGGGTGCCCACCTGCTGCTCCGCTGGGGATTGTAGCTCCCACCTAATGGAGGGGGCGTGACACAGCTGCTGCGGAGGTTCCAGCGCTGCTGGTCAACCGTTCCTACACTGTGTCCACTGGGATAAAGGATCAAGCTGCAAGAGCCGCTGCTGGGATTTCAAATAGCGATTCTATTTGAGCTGCTGGAATGTCGCAAGGAGTTTTTGCCCCAGGGAATTTTCAGCGTTTGGCAACCTGTCTCACGCTGCCTAAGCCCTAGGCTGTAAGGGGGATTTAAAAACCGCTCAGCAAACCAGGAGGGCAGTATGGATTCCGGGAGGCGTGGAGTTTTTAACTGCTGACCCATGCACAGGCCGCGGCTGGGGGAGGGCTTTTGCCAAGCCAAGCTGGCAGCAAGAAGCTGAGCCAGCGGCAGGCAGCCGAGCCGGGGGATGGGGGTGGTTCTAAAACCAAACGTTAGGCACCAGATAATGCCTCAAAACAATCCCACACCAGCTTGGAAATTATTATTAAAAGGAATTATTTATTGGAGGGGAAAAAACTTACAGATCAATGTCCCAAAACACAGTCCTCTTGTTGCAAACAGGAAACAGAGAGTCTAGCAGTCTGAATGGGCGCCAGAAGCAAGAGAGCGAGCGGAGGGCTGCCGCAGCTTTTTAAAATGAAAGAGACCACGCCCCAGTGGGCTGGTATCTTAAAGGCTATTGGCTGAAGGAGCGGAAGGAACTCCCGCAGCAATTAATTATAGCACTGTTTGGCCTATTAGCTCAGGCTTCTTATTAACTCTTACATCTGAAATTAACCCACTTCTATTCATCTGTGTATTGCCATGAGGCTGCAGTTTACTGGGTAAGGTTCTATTCTGGAGTCTTTCTCCTTCAGCAGCTACATGGCATCTCCTTTACTCCACCTACTTTCTTTCTGTATCTCTGTTCCGATTTTCCACCTGGCTTAACTCTGCACTCTGCTAAGGCCTTGGCCGAAACAGCTTTATTCATTATCCCTAAAAGCAACACATTTACAGGACATCCCACATCACCTCCCCCTTTCTGTCTAAATAAAAAGCAAGGTTTTAACTTTAACATAGTAAAATTACATATAACAAAATAGGTATCAAGTAAGAATTATACTTACAACAGTCTACTTGTATCGGGCAAAAATAAGAAAACATACTATCATCTATTTTTTTCTTTTTGAGACTAAAGTTTCATATCAAATTTATCTTTTATCATAACTAAGGAAAATTATAACTACTGTCTTCAACTCTTCAAAGACCCCAGAAGGATATAATACTACCTAAATAAACTGGAAGTGCATTGTAAGCAACTTCCAAAAATTTAGAATTGGCAGAGACCTTTTGCTGCCTGGACCAATGTTCTTGTGTAACGTTGGGGCATCCATCTTCAGCCTATAGGCCCAAAGTATCTGGCAGACATTTTCATGAAGCGGAAAGTTGAAGGCTGTTTGCCTATCTTGGCAGTTTGTCAGTCATTTTCTTCTGTATCCTACAGAATGTATGGCAGTTCCTTCTGTGAAGCAAGAACCCTGAAGGACTATCCTGTCTTCTGGAATGCTCAGTAGTCATTTATTTCTGTAGGTCCTGCATGTCCAGTTCATACAGCATACCAGGCAAGAGCAGTTCCTTGCCCAAATAACTAGCCTTGTGACACTGAAGGCAAATTCCATAACAAATTTCTTCAATGCCCATCAACCTCTCTGAACTAATTGGTGCTGTCAGAAGCAGACATGTCTCACTTTTAAGTTCTTAAAACATTTTAAATGCCACATTCCATAGGTCTTTTAAGTGTAGAAGATTATCTAACTAAAATATATCTGTATCTAAAAAAACATAATTAACATGACTACAAGTTTGACTATTATAAATGACTACCTATTAATCTGCAATTTTAATTATACATTATTTTTAAATGAGCTGTCTAACTGTAGTACCTTAAACAAGAACAGTAATAATGTAACAAAACTGACCTTAAACTTGTATCAATAGACCAAGATTCACACCAATGCAAAGTATTCATCTCTATATCTTATTTCCTTTTTTTTTTTTTAAAAGAGTTTGACTGTGACCATTAACAATTTATACCCAACACTTTTTGAATGAAAACAAACATTCATTAACAATCATTTGGGAATTTGGATGTAGTTTTCTCCAAACTGCTTCCTGCTTTTTGTTTTTAGGGTTTCATGGAGAACTTTTCAGGGGTTCTTGTTTCATCAAACCACATTAGCCTGGAAGTAATCAACAGGTTCTCATCTGTGGAAACAAAAGAACCTCTTTTCCAAAACAACATATCCTTAGACCTAAATTTTGAAGTCAGATAACTTTATGTTGATCTAACTTAGCAGCTCCCAGAAACAAATGTCTCACTGTTGTCAAATAATTCAAAGAAAACAAAATAATGAGCATAATCCAGACTGTGTATTTTCCATCTTTATGTGGCTTATTTTTCTTTACTTCTTTAATCTATGATTGTACTTTTATATTACTTTTACTGTCTCTTTAAAGACTTTTTATAACTGTCCATGCTCTTTCCTCTCTCCCAAGCCTATGTACATTTTAAACACACTGTGTCTCGGTTAGAGGCCTTTTATGCCTTAATCTGTCTTGTGTACCTGAAACACTTTTCTGACAAGAAGCATTTTAAAATTGTAAGCAGTGTGGTTGTGGTAGCTCTGGAGGCTGACTCTGCCTGTCTTGGTCTTTCAATATGACGAAGTACATTTACTACCAGTTCTGGGACTGCTAGGTGGGAGCTGTGCTCACCACCTCAACTCTGGGAAGTCCTGTGCAGCACATAAGCCCTTTATGTCTGAGTAAACGCTAAATCTCCCATGAAGAGTGCTGCAAGGCCTGGAAATGCCTCTGTGAATGGCGGCAGGAATCTGCCATGTTTTCCTGCCTGTGCATGCCTAGCTGACCTGGTCCAGCTGCTTGCACAGGTGAGGGAGCTGAGCACCAGGTATGCTCTTAGCTACTTTCCTCATGAGTAGGTTACCAAAGAAACTTATGCCAATGCTTGGCCCCTGGTGCAGGGTGGCAAAGGGTGCTTTTCAGTGTGAGCTGCATTCATCTTGGCGTCCTGCCAACAGAGAGTGAGCTCAGTAGTCAATTTTCTGTTGGTGTATTAGACAGTGTCTCTGACTTCTCAGACTTGGGCAAAACACTGCTGATTATGTGGTGTGCAGCTCGTAAAGATGAGCAGCCACAGGATCACGTTTGCTCAGAAGATGTCTACCAAAAAATGGATAATGGTGAAGAACCTGGAGCAGAACAGGTACACACAAGGTCTTTTGCTTTCCTAGACAAAGAACACATGAAGGGCTGGCAAGATAGCTTAGTGCACAGAAGCATTTGCCAGGCAAGCCCAGCAATATGAACTTAAAATAGGTGGAGGGAGAGAAGCGACCCCATGAAGGCATCCTGATGTCCACATGTGCCCCCACACATTGAAACAGCCACAGAAATGGGAAAACAGTTTATGAAGCAAATCCAACCATTCCAGAAGTATAAAGATACTAGATTTACAAACAAATCTATCCCAAAAAATAGATTTAGGGAATAGAACAATAACTCCAAGTCACAGCAACACAGAAGTCTTAAAGAATATACAAAAATTAAGTGGCAGGGGCTAAGCATAGTGGTGCATGCCTTTTAGCACATGGGAAGTAGAAGAAGGTGGATCGCTGCTGAGTTCTAGGCCAGCATGGTCTACAGAGTGAGTTTCAAGTCAGCCAGGGCTGCACAGTGAGACCTTGCCTATAAAAAGTAAAGTGCAGTTAAAGTGTCTGCTTAGCAACACTATTCTATATACCACTTTGTGAGATATTCGAATTTATAGAGAGCAGGTCTTTGAACTTTGGATAAACAAAAATATTCTTACTTTCGAGTGCATTTAAATAAATTTATATTAATTCTTATTACTCAGAGACTGATCACGACAATTTATAAATTATTCATCTACAAACTACATGTGGTGATTTGAATAAGAATGGCCCCTAAATGCTCACCTATTTGAATGCTCAGTCATCAGGGTCTAACACTACTTGAGAAGGATTAGTTGGTGTGGCTTTGCTGGTGGAAGTGTGTCACTGAGAGTGGGCTTTCATATTCTCAAAATCCTAAGCACACCCAGTGGCTCTCTTTTCCTGCTGCCTACAGATTCTGATGTAGAACTCTCAGCTACTTCTGTCACATCGACCGACATGCAGCCATGCTCCGCTCCCCACGACAATGGCCTAAACTTCTGAAACTGCAAGCAAGTCCCAATTAAATGTTTTCCTTTATGAGAGTTGCTGTAGTCATTGTGTCTCTTCATAGCAACAGACTACTAAGACACTACACAAACCAATTCATTCAGAAAGAATTCTGTGTTGTTCTGCCAAAATATCTTGCAGATCTCATACAGTAGTTGTTGAAAAGCATATTTTAATTTTCTTTTAAAGACAAGGTCTTGCTATGCAGCCCAGGCTGGCTTTGAACTCATGAGAGTATAAATATGCATGTCTACTCTTGATTCTTCCATATACTTATTAGTAATTATAAATTCTTTTTATCCAAAAAGATATGCATGTGTTTATTTTAATAAATTTATTCTTTTTAACCAATTTAGACATTGTCTCCTACGTAGAAGGCCCCCAAAATAAAGAATACACAAGATAGCCAAAAGTAGGTTATAGCAATTTACTTCACATAAGAACAGTATATCTCAGGCCTAGGATTTTCATCAAATATCAACAAAAAAAAATCTGTACAGAAAACCTAAAGGCAATCATATAGTATAGCATGTAAAATGTGCAAATATACTTTAAAATGCAATTACTGTGTAGCACTTGCAAGATAGAACTGCATAGCAATTCTAGTTAACCTAGTAATTGTTTGCATGTAGTCAATGCAAATGTTCAAGGCACAACTCAGAGTTGGTACACAAGTGTGTGACACATACACTCAGATCATTTATTTGAAGACATTAAAATAACATGATGCTATGTTTAATGAGACATCAGTTTATCGCTAAAGTTTCATGAAATACCACACTGATAATATTTGTGTAGCTAGGACAAACTGCTCCCTGAACTTAAAAGTGAAAGACAAGATTCTCACTTTCCTATATTAAAAAATTATATATATACATACACACACACACACCCATGTTATACACAGGAAACACCCTAAAGTCCAAAGGGAAGCCATTTTCTTATTATTAAAGGTTCCCATTACAGTATTTCATAACAATTCTTTAAAAAAAAGTATACTTCTTTGCCACCTCTTTTGGTCAATCTTGGCTACAAAAAGACATTGAAATAGACAACTTTCTGCCCCTAGGTGAAGATGAAGAGTAGCTGAGAAAGTCTCTGAGTGCACAGTGAAAGGTGTCATGTGGACAGAAAAGCCTGTAGAGGAATCACTTTATCTACACAGGAACACTCAACCCATTACAAAGTCAACAGGAGCACTGGCTGTGGCACAAACCCCCAAATTCATCACAGTACTCTGTGCTTTACCGCCCATCCCTGAGAGTAAAGATTCTACCATTTTTAATTTTTAATAAAGCAATAACTTTACATTGGTAAGAATGCGTAAAGATTTTTTTCAAGATAATTATCATTAGCATTAGCCCTATTTCAATTTCCTTAAGGAAAAAAAAGGGAAGGAAGGAAGGAAGGAAGGAAGGAAGGAAGGAAGGAAGGAAGGAAGGAAGGAAGGACACTGCTCTTTGAAAGATTGCTCTTAAAAATCCTAAATGCCGCACATCAAGCCAAGTTCGAGGCTCTCCTCACTGTTTAGTTCTCTGCTGTTTTTCATGCCATCGCTCGCTTCCTTACAATTTTTTTTAACTGGAGAATTTAACAGGTAGTGTAGGAAAAAGTACAACACAAACCTAAAGAAACACTGAAGGGAGATGTATGTTTTCCTGTGTGAAAGAGTTTTACTGGAAATAATCTGAATGTCATCCAAGAAAGGCAAAATACCTAGAAAAGAGGAAGTGTAGAGTAAACATGTTGTTGCTGCCTTGCACTAGCCTTCCTGACCGAAATCCTCTGTAAACTTCTTTAATTTCAACAAGTCATGCTCATTGACGGTAGGTTTCGTGCTGGACAGAGACCGCAGCATGTCCCACTGTTAAGAGAAAAGAAGAGCATTAATAATGGACTGTGTTGTTAGTTATTACTAATTTACAATTGAATAGGAAAGTCTGCAGTGTCGAATTCCTAAGAGCAAATAAATCCCTTACGCTTCCTGTGGCCTTCCTGATGCTCACTACCTACTGTACGGACAGTCCTAGCAGCCTGGGGATCAACACCTTTCACAGTCCAGCTATGATCTCAGTCCTTCAAAAAGAGGTTGTTTCCCACCAAGTGCAACTCAGATGGAAAATGGTAATTGTACAAAAAATTAATAATTTATTATAATCTCTGTGGAAATTTGTAACTGAAGGAGCACATTCTGAAAGTCAAGTCTATTAGCTTTTCAATAACAGAAAATCCTCTACATTATTTTAATCCTTCCAATGAAAACTGAAATCTGCATTTTAGTAACATCACTATATTCCTTTTGAATTGTACTTACTTAACCATACTCCTTTTTACTACAAAAACACGTTTATGTAAGTCACTTGGTTTTACTTAAATGAAGCAATGCTTTAGAGTAATGAGAATTTTTTAAAGTTAAAAATAATAGTGAAACCAAAAATATGCTAGTACCAGAAAGTCATTAAAAATAGTTCCTGTAAAATTGTACGGCAAATGAAATAAGGAAACACTCTTAAGTTATTGTGAATTCTTCAAAGCAGGACATAACACAAAAACTTAAACAATCTAATGTATCAAAGACTGAAACAGAAGAGATTTCTGAACAATCAGATGAGCACCAATGAGACACAGGCACACACATACATCTACGCCTGGTGTCTGTCTAGGGAGCCATGCAGAGCTTCCTCTCTAGATGCTCCTGGGAAACCAACACCAACACTCTGAACTGGCAGCTTAAGCAGAAGTTTAAAACTGAGTGTTCATCGTCAACCAAACAGACTTTTCCAGCACCCCAATAATCTAAAGATACATCTTACAAAAGAAATCTGGTGAGTTACTTTTATTCCTACAGTATAAACATACATAAAATCAAAATTCCTTTAAAAGTCTTATATAATATTTGAGAAAAAGATTCAATATTTTCTATAGAAAAATTTAAGAGCTGCATTATTTAAACTGTCTAAGAAGTAAAACAAAAACAATACTATTTATGAACAGTATCATACAAGAGTTGATATTTTTGGGTATTTTTAAACATGTAAGATTCAGGGGCAAAACTCAAATTTTATTTAAGTTCTAACAGTATTTTATTCAATATATATGGAGAATTTTGTGGATGACTTATAAAGTCAGAAAATTTTGCATTCAAAACATAGCCTTTTCAATTAATACAAGTCTCACAACTTATTATTTTTATATCTAAGCACAATTAATAATTCCCCAAGTATTACATAATACATGAACCTGATAAAAATCTCTAGCTGGTGTTCCACAAATTAGTGTATGAAGATTTAAAATGCCCTACCATGGAAACAACTGGCTCTAAGAGCTTATCTCCAGGGACATCCATCCATGTCATCTCCACAGCCCCGGGGTCTCCTGGAGAGCAGGGGGTCAGCAGGTCATTTACAACGCAGTTAGGGTCAGCTCTTGAGGGTCCACGAACCTGTAATCACAGTAACTTGAATTTATCTGAATAAATAAAATAAGAATTAAGAGTTTGATCATTATTAGGAAAGCTAAAAATATATTAATTTTTATGTTATATTAAAATGTTTACTCCAGGAAAAATAGAATATATAAGTAAAAGATGTTATCATTAAGTTGATTTAAATTTTAGACTTTGATTGACTTAAAATTTTTCTTGATGCATTGCTATAGCTTGATATTTCATACAATAATTTATGCAATTACTGGGATTAAAAAGAAGTTCTGAAAGAGAAGCAGTTACTGTTGCCTACCCTTTCTTTTCATTTAATGCTTATTAAATGGTAGTCACCTTGCAGATCAAAACAAACATATTACAAAATTTCCCTAAGTTGCTCTTTTCCATGGCTGAAAATCTTGTAACATTTTGCAGAACTAGTTAATCTTAAAATTATTCAGTATGTCTCTTAACAAAAACTTAAAAAAAAAAAAAAGACTTCATGTGTGGTGGTTTCAATGGGACTGTACCACACAGTGTTATGCATTTGACATGTGGTTCCCAGATGGTAGACAGTTTAGAAAGGATTAGGGGATATGGCCTTGTTGAGGAGGGGGTGTCACTGGGGGTGGGCTTTGAGATTTCAACAGCACACGACAAGCCCAGTTTGTCTCTCTCTGCTTACGTTTTCTTGATTAATGATTTGCGTGGGAGGACCTAGTGGATTGGACCATCTCTGGGCCGGTGGTCCTGGTATATGTAAGAAAGGAGTGCCAGGAAGCAACACTCTTCCATGACTTCTGCATCAATTTCTCTCCTCAGGTTCCTGCCCTGACTTCCTTTCAGCATGGACTACACTCAGAACCATAAGCACACCCTTCCCTACCCCAGATTGCTTTTAGTTATAGTTTATCACATCGACAGAAAGTCAACTAGGACAGAGTAAAGTGCTTAGTAATCTCTGTGTCATTGCATGAAACATACATAGTTAAAACAAGGTTTTAGCAATTTCTAGAAAAAGTACCTTTGTAGCAAAGTTGCATACAAATATTTAGATGGTAAAACATTTGTATCAAATTTATTTCACAATGATTAACTATCTCAGGATTGGTGTAGGTGTAAAGTACATCTTTTCAGCTTGCTGTGAACACACTCACGCGTAGTTTATTTGTATTTATGTCTATCTTTCTTTCCCAGCTGCATGAGATCAGGAGTTTTTGTCTGTTTTTTATCTGTTTACACCCTGTTATGGTGCAAATATACCAGATTCTCCTCCAGATTGCTCTGGCTACCCCAAAAGCAGATTCTAAACCATCTGAAAGACCCAGAAATGCCTCAAAGCACTCTATACAAAAACAGAGTACTTTAGGACTATGAATAATACTCACTGGAGAAATCCCCCCCCCCCGGCCCCGCACTCTGGTCTTTTGAGACAGGGTTTCTGTGTATAGCCCTGGTTGTCCTGGAACTTACTTTGTAGACCAGGCTGGCCTTGAACTCACACATCTTTGTCTGCCTCCCAAGTACTGGGATTAAAGGCGTATACACTACCACACCCAGTGAGGAATTATTTTCAATGCAACTGAAATATATGTATTACACAAACCTACTTACTACATTATCATACAACACTGAAGTCATTCCAACTCCTTTGGGAGCTTCATTTTCAAAGCGCATGACAGGGTAGACCAAAGTTGCTCACCTTTTTGAAGTGAGTGGCTGACTGAACTTTTCTAACAGGCTGCATAAGAGCATCCCGAACAATGATACTTATATCTGCTCCTGAATAGCCATCTGTCTTCCTCCCAAGTTCTTGGAAGTCTGCTTCTGTGAGGCTGTTCTGAGTGCTGCCCAAGTGCAATTTAAACATGGCTGCACGGGCATGTGCTTCAGGCAAAGGAATATAAATACGTTTCTCAAATCTTAAAAGAAATTATACAAGTGACATTAAATATATATGCTTAATTTCTATGTAAAATTTGCATATTTAGAAAAACCACAGGCATTTAGTTAGATATTCTCAACTGTACCAAGTTAGGATAAACCACACCAGAGTTAAATACCCATAAGCTTTTCAAAATTAATTATTTATTTTTACATACCAGTTTCTCCTCTCTCCCCACACCTCCCTTCTACCCTCCCATCCATTCCCCCTTTGTCTCCATTCAGAAGGAGTAAGGCCTCCCATGGGAGTCCACAATGCATGGCAGATCAAGTTGAGGCAGGACCAAGTTCCTCTCCCTTGTATCAAGACTGGGCAAGGCATACCACCAGGGAATAGGTTCCAAAGAGCCAGCTCATGTGTCAGGGATAGGTCCTGGTCCCACTGCGGGGCCCTACAAAAGACCAAGCTACACAAGTGTCACTCAGATGCAGAGGGCCTAGGTCAGTTCAAAGTCTGTGAGCTCCCACAAACTCAGGTCAGCTGTCTGTGGTGGGTTCCCCATCGCGATTCTGACCTCTCCTTGCTCATATAATCCCTCCTCCTTCTCTTCAACTGGACTCCAAGAGCTTGGCCTAGTACTTGGCCAAAATACCCATGTATTTAAGTGCAAGTGCATATATACACACATGTATATACACACGTCAGGGGAGAGTATGATATACCCAAAACTAAAATTAGAAGCAAAATAATCAGGAAACAAGTTTTGACTGGTTTAATCTTTTGCACGCAACTTTTAGATCATGTCTGGCTGTGTTTGCACCTGGAATTTACGGCATAAAGGCAGGCCTTACAGATCTGTACTCTGAACTTGTGATGAACAGAGTAATGACTCATAATATAAAATAAGGATTACCATAATGTTTGCACCTGGAATTTACGGCATAAAGGCAGGCCTTACAGATCTGTACTCTGAACTTGTGATGAACAGACTAATGATTCATAATATAAAATAAGGATTACCATAATTCTCTAAGTTCAAAATAGCAAAACTACTTAAAATCTTAAGGCTAAACATTACATTACATAAATATAATTACATAAACATTACACAAAATGTTCTTTTCACTATGAGTTCATTCGTAATAATCCTGTACTATACATAATAAGTAGTTTGTTAATAATTTTACTTGTTGTGGTGGCTTGAAAGAATATGGTTCCCAAAGGGAGTGGCATCATTAGGTATGGCCTCGTTGGAGGAAGTGTGTCACTGTGGAGGCAGGCTTTGGAGTTTCACATATGCTCAAGATACTGCCCAGTGTCACAGACCACTTCATGTGGCCTACAAGATGTAGAACTCTCAGCTATTTCTCTAGCATCATGTCTGTCCGCACACTGCCATGTCCCACCATAACAATGGACTAAACCTCTGAACTGTAAGCAAGCCCCCTCCATAAATGTTTTCCTTATAAGAGTTGCTGTAGTCATGATGTCTCTTCACAGTAACAGAAAGTCTACTAACTAAGACACTTGCCTTCATAAAATTCAGGCATTTGGAAGCAGAGAGGAAGCAAGGAGGGACAATTTTTTGCAGACTCACTGTGGCAATGTTTTAAAAAGTTTCTCTTACTTTGACATAGGCTTGTTTTTGGAATTAGGCCACTTTCTAAACCTGCCTAACCCAATTCCTCTGGTGGTACTGGATACTAATTTAGTATGCTGTTAAATCAACACATAAAGGTGATACAGTGGCACACACGTATGTGCTCTTTTTTATCACCAATTAAAGAATGCTACAGGGAGCTACAGAGCTGTGAAGAATCTGTATACTGTTTTTAGAGCTGGTTTCAATTTCACCTTAAAAAATGACAGAAAAACTTTTGTTGCTGTTTTTAACAGGGTTTCTATAGTCTAAACTGGCCTGAAACTTGCTACATAGCTGAAGAACGTTAAGTTCTTAGTTCTCCTGCCTTCCCCAAGGGCTAGGATTGTAGATGACTGCCACTTCACCCAGTAACAGACAAACCTTGTTTGTTTTCCACTAACCACTGCCTTCCTAGCCAAGCATGGGAGCTCACGCCTGTGAACTTAGCACCCACAAGGCTGAAGTAGGATGGCTGCTGTGAGTTGAGGCTAGCCTTAGCTAGGATAATGAGTAACAGTAACAAATCACTTTCCTGTCCAGTTGAAGAACAGAAGGAGGGAGAAGATGAGCAAAGAAGTCAGGACTGCGAGGGGCTGGTCCACCCACTGAGACAGTGTGCCTGATATAATGGGAGCTCACCAAATCCAGCTGGACCGGGACTGAACAAGCATGTGATCAAACCGGACTCTGAACGTGGCTGCCAATGGGAGAAGACTGAGAAGCCAATGATAATGGCACTGGGACCTATCTCTTCTGCATGTATTATCTTTTGGGACCCTAGTCTATTGGGATGCATACCTTCCTAGGCCGGGATGGAGGGGGGAGGGCCTTGGACTTCCCACAGGGCAGGGTACTCTGCCCTCTCTTAAGGATGCAGGAGGAGGGAGGTGGGGTAGTGGGGGAGAGGGAGGGGACTGGGAGAAGAGGAGGAAGTGTAAATTTTTGAATAAAAAGGAAAAAAAAACAAAAAAAACCCCAAAGAAAACCAAATCACTTTCCTATGGACACCAATACGGTCCCCAGTGGCAGGCCAGCCCATTGACTTCAACATGGCTTCAGAAGGCAGTACAGACCACAGACATGGCTTTCTGATTCCTGCTCCCGCTTACTGTAAAGGGCAAGGGAGCACCTTTTGCAGTGATATTGATGAGTGCAGACTTGCCGTTAAGAAAAATAGACACAGAAGGCTTCTATGAAAACCCCCACCCCCAAAAGTAACAGCCAAGACAAGATTCCATAGAAGAGAACTCTTAAAAACAGGGATAAGGAGCAGGGTGGTGGTGGCGCACACCTTTAATCCCAGCACTTGGGAGGCAGAAGCAGGGGGATCTCTGTGGGTTCAAGGTCAGGCTAGTCTACAAAGTGAGGTCCAGGACAGCGAGGACTGTTACTTGAAAAATAAGAAAAGGGATTGTGATTCAGTTTTCTTTAAGGGGCTTGCCAATTAGAGTTTGACCATGCTCCAGTGATCATAAGCACAACAAAAATTGAAATTGGACTTGTTTTTTTATAGGGGGTGTGGTGAGGGCACAAAGGCTGGGAGACAGACCTCTTAAGAACTGGGAAGTAGGCCGGGCGGTGGTGGCACACGCCTTTAATCCCAGCACTCGGGAGGCAGAGGCAGGCAGATCTTTGTGAGTTCGAGGCCAGCCTGGTCTATAAGAGCTAGTTCCAGGACAGGCTCTAAAACTACAGCAAAACCCTGTCTCAAAAAAAACAAAAAATAAAAATAAGAAAATAAAAATAAAAAAAAAGAACTGGGAAGTGAGTGTGACTGAGGTACATTATGTGAAGTTCTCAAATAATCAATTAAAATATTTTGTTTGGAAAAAGGAAATCATTTTGTAGAACTTTATATGAAAGATTTTCACTGAGATACAGAACTGTTTTTTGTCAATTTTGAAGCATCATTCCTCCAAAATGTAATCAAAACTAAAGTTAAGCAAAGACACCAAGCAATGTACTTTCCAAAACGGAGGACTCCAGTATACAGAGTGCTTGTCTTCATTACAGCCAGCAAAGAAATCAGTCACAGTATACAGAGTGCTTGTCTTCATTACAGCCAGCAAAAAAATCTTTCTCCCCAACACAAGGGGAGAAAGAGGGCTAGGATTAATGAATAAAAAGGACTCAATAGTAAAATATTTTTTAAAAGTTATTAGAATGAATTCCTATAAAAGAAAGTGATATTATCATTTAGTGCTACATCGGTGCTTAGAAATAAGATCTTTATTCTATCATCATACCTCCGCCTAATTGCAGAATCCAGAACCCAGGGTATGTTTGTAGCTCCCAGAACTAAAATGCCATCATTGTCCACACCAACTCCTGCATTAAAATAGGTAATATTTTAAATAATCATTTGATGCTTTCTGTTTTAAAAGTCTCTGGTGTATATTCACTACACATAATACTGCTATATAAGGATACTTTCATAGACGTATGGGAGGTATTTGGAGTATACTCTCCAAATGTTCCATCTCTCCCCTTCCCTTTGTTCCCTGAGGCAGTTTCTTCTGCTTTCACAGCATACAGACATATATAAGTTTGCATTTCTCATAAAATCTAGTAACTACACATATGAGAAAATATGAGTCTTCCTGAGACTTAGTTTGCTTAAGTTATAACCATTGTTATGTAAATGATAGTTTCATTTTTTGCATCAAAAAATTCCATTGTATACAAGCATGCACACAATCAAATGTTTTAATCTACTCTCCATGACATATTTATATTCCACTAAGAAATCCAGTGCTTTATGTAACACTGAAGTACTTCATCTTCATCTTTACAAACACTACAACTAATCAAGAACCACACCACTCAAGTACCAACCATATTGTCCAAAAAAAGCAAATCTCCTAGATTATGGGCAAATACTATTAATGTTCTTTTCAAAATATTCTTTGATGAAGCTCCTGGTACATGAGTAGAGATATAATCTCTTTACTAATAAAACTGTGAATCCTGGAAGATAATTACAAAAGCAATACATTCATGCAGGGAATGGTGGTGCATAGCTTTACTCTCAGTGCTTGGGACGCAGAGCCAAGCACGGGTATCTATGAGGCTAGTTTGGTCTATGTCAGGAGTTAAAAGGCTAGCCAGGGCTACATACTGAGAGCCTGTCTCAAAATAAAAATAAGAAGGGCAATAATAGTATTAAAAAATAGTATTTTAGAGAAATTCTGCTTAAATTCGTTTCTGCTAGTGGTTAAACAAGAATCAGAGGCTACCTTAAAAACCAGTAAAACTACCTTGCATTTGAACCAGGAATTCAGTCTTAATTCTCCGTGCAGCTTCACTTTCATTTTCACTTCTTGAACCACACAGAGAATCAATCTCATCAATGAAGATAATGGAAGGCTTATTCTCTCTGGCAAGCTGGAATAAGTTCTTAACCAGTCTAAAAATAAGAGTAAATAAAGTTTGTGGTTCCTAAAGAATACAAAAGGACCACAACAAGGCAATATACCAATATTATAAGACCCACAGAGACTAAAGGCCTAATCACGCTGCAGGGGTAAAACACAAATTACAACCAGATACTAGATAATTCACTAAATTATATACACACAGACATATGCACACGTGCATGCACACACATTTACAAGTACATACACATACATGCTAGCTTTTTTCCTACAAAACAAATTCCCAGCTAGGTACTGAGCTTGACAGAGACATCATACTCCTTCCCTGAGTATTTAGCAATGGTAATGGAACCTGTTAATGCACAGACTGAGAGAGTGACTGACACCGGAAACCAACGTAAACCTTTCAACACACCACTTACTTTTCACTCTCCCCTAGCCACTTAGAAACAAGGTCAGAGGAAGATATTGAGAAGAATGTTGAGTTGTTTGCTTCCGTTGCAACAGCTTTGGCTAAGTAGGATTTCCCTGTTCCTGGTGGCCCAAATAATAGGATTCCTCTCCAAGGTGTCCTCTTTCCTATATGTTGTATTAGAAAAATAACATGAGAATCTCAAGACTACTCATTTCAGTTACTGCAGACATTGTCCACAACTGAAGAATATTATAAAAAGGTCTTCAGTTGAAAGCTATTCAGTAAGATTAAAAAGATAGTTTAAAACTGATCGGTCTAAGGTATGTTTTAAGTGTATATGACCTGCCTTTTATAGAGACATCAATCAAAAACACATTTACGAAAACACTGACCTCCTAATAGGAAGTTCATTTACTTCCTCACTCATCTGTGCAACCTAAGTATGGAAACCACTACACATGATACAGAGACAAAGGATCTCTGCTCCCGGGACAGAAAGTCCAGTTAAAGGTCCTGTTCAACACTAGACTAATGCAGGAGAATCACGATCACAGAGCAGGGGCAGCTATAAAGCCTTGCTTCTAAATATCTGTCACCTGTGGAGGATGACAATATGCTACACTCAGTCTGGAGGACTTATGAGTTCTAAGGAATTCCCGATTTACCAGAAACATAGGCTAGTGTGACAATCAGCGGCTTCAATAATTGGTAATGATATGAGAAGGTATCATTGTAAATCCTACTTCTGCTTACATGAAACAAGGAGTAGGGATTAATTTACTGTGCCTTAATTTGGCTAATCAGAAATGACAGTATTGTCTAAAATATAGCAGGCTACATAGAATCATATAATATAAATTTTAAAAGAATTCCATATACAAGCTACAGATGGGCACCTACTGTCTGCAGCAGAACCATCCCTAAGTGACTAATGCAAAAACTAAATAATACTACCTTGGTTATGAAAGGCTTGCCTCTCACTTGAATTCTGCTTTACACTTTTTACGCACACACCTGTAAGGCAGCAGTGCCCTGAGTGGGGCACTTGGTACACAGAACACTGGAAGGATAGGAAATGGTATTAGGGAGTGTATACTTCTTATTTAAGTGATTACCTTTTAAATGTATGTTAGATACATGCTATTTTTTCACTCATGGTAAACAGTAAGTAGTTTTAAAAATAATTGTAATCAAAAGTAAATGAGAAAACTTGAAGTTCAAATATAGGCAAAATCTCTGTGTATGAACTGTGTGTATGTCACACCCAGAGTTCAACCAGATATCTGAACCTTCACAGGATTACAATGCTAACTTTTATAGTATCTGTTTTATACCCTTGAGACTGGGCTGTAAGCAATGCCCTGAAATTAAGGAGGTGAGATGCAGCCCACAGATTCTTTGCTCTGTCTCCTTTCTGTGGCATCACTGTTTGAACCTGCTCAGTTTGCAGCCAACATCACAATGTGTTCTCTACACAAAGCAGGTTGTTTTCAAAGTGAAAAACCTCTGTGTTAGACTGTGGGTATAGTCACATCACAGACATGACCATTAGTCACAAAAAGAACAATGTAAGGTGGCTGGAGAGATGGCTCTGCGGTTTAAGAGCATTGGCTGTTCTTCCAGAGGACCTGGGTTCAATTCCCAGCACCCACATGGCAGCTCACAACTGTCTGTAATTCTAGTTCTAAGGGATCCAACACCCTCACACAGAGTATATACAAGCAAAACACCAGCGTACATTAAATAAATAAGTAAGTCTTAAAAAAAAAAGAACACTGTAAAACCGTACTGCACAGCAGAAGATCACTTACGCTGGAACTAGAGCTGCTTGGGCTAGCTCCAGGTGCTGTGGTCAGCAAAGCTCTCTTCACAGCATAAGAAGTGCTTTCTTTGTTTCTAGAGGATGTGCATCATCCCAGGCAGTTACATAACTCTTAACTCTTCTTTTTAAAAAAATAGCAATACTTTAAAACTAACAGGTGACTACTGTACAAATTCAGATAAAACTCAGAAGATATAATTATATTCCCTAGCAGTTACTAGCATTTTAAAGCCAACACATTTACTTCCCACCACACACATTTACTTAATATGGAATCGCATTCTATGTTTTTATAACTTGTGTTCTAGTTGATATGGACAGCTTTCAGAAAACTATCATGTAGATTTACATTTATTAATATGGTTATATATACTATATTGTATTGAGTTTATAGTATTTTTTGTCATAAGCCCCACTGGTTGACAATTAGATTATTCTGCAATGTATACCTGAAATATAGACATGGAAAGGAACATCTTTGTAAAAATAGTTTACTACATGATTACCTTTTAAATGTATTTAAATCTATTTTTTTCACTCATGGTAAACAGTAAGTAGTTTTAAAAATAATTATAATCAAGTAAAAGTAAATGAGAAAATTTGAAGATAATGTCACTTCAACATAATTCACATATTGGAGACATGAACTCACAATGCTCTACCTTAATCACTAATATGTTTGAAATAAAACTGTTAGAAGCCATTTCACCTGTAAATAGATGAGGAAATTTAATAGGCAGAATCACAGCCTCTTTAAGTGCTTCTTTGGCTCCTTCAAGACCAGCAACATCACTCCATTTTACATTTGGTCGCTCTATAACAATGGCACCTACAAAATATTGGGTCATCTTTAAATTGAGAAAGACTAGTGCAGCAAAGTTAGAAAGCAACATTTAAAAAGTACACTGTAAAACTTCAATGTTTTCAGTACTATGACTCTTTGTGAAGTAGTGTGATGAGGAAATTGTTAGAAATCATTAGGAGGCAAAAACTTAGGTAGTTTGCTAGGCAGCTATGGACAGGACTCAATGCCTAAATTTCTGCTCCCTTGTTGTGAAATGAAAACAGAACCACCTGTCCAAACCACACAGACAGGTTAGCACATGGGTCAGGCGACACTGAGTGTGAGAGCTGTGTTCTGGCTCTGGACCACCAATGTCCAGTGGGGCTAGCTTACTATTCTCTTGTTAACACTCTCCGTCAGAATACCAGAGAGAATATGCTTCAGTGATTTTAGCTAATGACAGCGAGACAGGAGACAAAATCAGAGGAAAGACAGAAGGGATGGAAACGAGAGAGAAAGAGATAATAGAAAAGACAAGCATGCCCTTAAAGACCTGCAATTCTTTGAGATTTGCAAAACTGTCTATCTGGCTTTTAAATAGAACCATTAAAAAAAAAAAGAAAAAAGCAATGAACAAAGTTACTTAAAGGAGTGCTTTAGTTTCTCAGAGTAGTGCATTAAAAAACTACAGAAACTGTTACAGAGTCCAAGAAAAAAGGCAGGCGGTGGTGGCACACGCCTTTAATCCCAGCACTCGGGAGGCAGAGGCAGGCGGATCTCTGTGAGTTCGAGCCCAGCCTGGTCTACAGGAGCTAGTTCTAGGACAGGCTCCAAAGCCACAGAGAAACTCTGTCTTGAAAAACCAAAAAAAAAAAAAAAAAAAAAAAAAAAAAAAAAAAAAAAAAAAAAAAAAAAAAAAAGAGTCTAAGAAAAATAGCCTGTAATTATTTGAAGAAACCTCTAGCTATTTTCACCAAAGCTTTTTCAACTTTCTAGTACACAGGAACTGCTTTACTTTAAATCACTAAACAGTCTAAGATGAGAAGTAGCCACTCTGCTGGGGAACGGCTCAGTCACCAAAGTCCACACCGTGTCCCCAGCACCCATGTCTGCACCTCCAGCTCTGGGGATGTGGAGTGCAGAGACCGGAGATCCATGGGGTTCGCTGCCCACAAGCCAAGCTCAGCGGATTAGCTCCAGGTTTAGTAACAAAGCTTGATGCAAAAACTAAGGAAGAATAATCTAGGACGGCGCTTGAGGTCAACCTCTGATCTCTACACACACACACAAATACACACACACATACACATATATACGCACACACATATACACACACAACACACATACACACACAAATATACACAAAAAGATGGCAGGTAGTTGTTCAAACAGAACACAGACACCTTCATATACATGAACCACTAATAATGAAATACTTTTAAACCCAATTTCTTATTGTTAGATATTACTACGTACGCATCTAAGCCTATACTTAGTAACTTTTCTAAAGTACAAAAATCTTTCATTACTAGGCTAAAATTGAATAAAACTAAATTTTGCTCCATAAAAGTTCAGTGTGATACAAAAAGTCAATGTGCATTATATAGGTTCCACTAACATCTACACTACATGATAGGGCTTCACTCATTAAATGAAGGTAAGTTCTCTTTCTCCATGTATATCATCTGGCTAACTCAAGATTTTCATGTAATCTAACTATGAGAAGCTGGAACAATTCAGTTGGTAAAGGGCTTGGCAAACAAGTGTTGAGAACTGGAGCTAGGATTCCCAGCGTCCACGTGCATGTGTGCCTGCATGTGATTCCATCATGTGGGGGATAGAGAGGATCTCTGGAACAAGCTGGCAAACTAGACTAGCTGAATCAGTGAGCTCTGGGTTCAGCTGAGATTCTGCCTCAGCACACAAGGCAGAGAATGCTCAAAAACACAACAATCACTGGCTTCTACAAATACACACATACACATACCCTTCCCAACATGTCATGAGTTCTAACACACAGGAACATGCATTTACATGTAATGTAAATTACATGTTACATACACACACACACACACGCATACATCCTACCCTCCTGCACCAAGCATCCAGCTCTTTTTTTGTCGACAGGTCTCACTATGAAGACCAGGCTGGCCATGAAACTCAGAGATCTGTCTGCCTCAGCCTCTCAAGTGCTACAGGATAAAAGGCGTGCAACACCATGCTCAGCTTATTTCCACATTTAACTAATATTTTTATTAAAGTTTAAAGGTGACTTTTCAATATTTAGTTGTGAAAGATTAAGTACCAGCCAAAACGTAATGGTTCATAAAACTAAAAAGGTGGTGGTGCACGCCTTTAATCGCAGCACTTGGGAGGCAGAGACAGGCAGACCTCTGTGAGTTCAAGGTCAGCCTGGTCTACAAGAATTGATTCCAGGACAGTCAGAGCTGTTACAGAGAGAAACCCTGTCTCAAAACAAAACAAACAAACAAAAAAAAGAACTAAAAAAGCAAGGTAAGATTACTGAAAAATATAAATTGACTGTACTGCCAAGAATATAAATGCACCATTTTTCTTATTGCACTGTTTATTATATTTAAATATTATTTAAGGGATGGTAAGATGGCTCAGCAGATAAAGGCATCCAAGTTTGATTCCCTGAAACGACATGATGGAAGGACAAAACTGATTCCTGAAAGTTATCTCTGCCTTCCACACATGTGCTGCACAACATGCACATACAAACACATACACAAAATAAATAAATAAATTCAAAAATTAAAATCAAACAGACATTTAACCTTACAAGTTCCTGAATTAGCTAACAAAATAACAGAAAATTCAAGCCATAATCCATTTTAATCCTTATAATCATATATTAAATACCATAATAATCTAAAACACAAGTAAAATACTAAAATATTATTTCAGGAATAAAAAAATTAAAAAATGATTGTGTGTGTAGGTGTGCAGTCACAGATGCATCTTGTATGAAGGTCAGAAGACAACTTCAGGTTCATTCCTTGTTCATGAGACAGAGCTCAGTGGCCCAGAGCTCACCTGGCATGCTGGGTTGGCAGGCCAGCACACCCGAGGAATCTACCTAGCTTCACCTCCCAGCACTAGGATTGTGGATTTAGGGTGAGTTCTGGGGGCTGGAACTCAGATTCTCATGCTTATGTGGCAAGCATTTTACTGACTGAGCTATCTTCCCAGTTGTAATAAATAAAAAGATACTAATCTATTAGCAACCATTAACTTAAAAAAATGGACAAAAGCTAGGCATGACGGCACGCATCTCTAATCCCAGAACATGGGAGGGAAACGGAGGCAGAAAGCTAGGCATGATGGCATGCATCTCTAATCCCAGAACGTGGGAGGGAAACGCAGGCACAAAGATCAGAAATTCCAGGTCATTTTCAGCTACAGAAGATTTTCGGCTAGCCTGAGCTGTGTGAGACAGTCTTTAGAAAGAAGAGAAGGATAGATAAAGCCCTCCTAGGAAAGGCTAACGCTCCGTTCACTCTAATGCATTCTGAGATTACAAAGCTTTCTACATTGAAATGCTTTAGGACTTAGAATTGATAGGAATTTACAAACATCTGTTAAAAACTCTAATTTTCAAAAGCAAATATATGGTGTACTTTTCACTTGGAGTACGGGAAAGCATAGGGAGAAACCAAACCTAACCAGCAGGGCAAACAGATAGTTCCTTGCCTTATAACTCAGAAGTCTACCTAATGCAGATCAATGGACAGTTTGGACAGTGAGTGTCCTGCCACTTCAGGCAGTGCAGTGCAGCAGGGTAACTCAAACTTCCCTGGCGGCTGTACTAATCTGCTACAAAAGTTCTTGGCATATAAATAAAAGCCAAACCAACCAACAACAAAAATAACCCTATTCTTAGGGGCTGGAGGAATGGCTCAGTGGTCAAGAGTGCACACTGTTCTTCCAGAGAAATCAAGTTTGGATCCCAGAATCCACATCATGCAATTTACAACTATTGGTACTACCAACTCTAGGGAGATGTGACACCCTCTTCTGGCCTTTATGGGCATCCACACACATTACGCATCCACTCACAGATAGACACATAGATAAAAATAAAAGAATAAATCTAAAAACGAAAAACCTCTGCTTCTATCATAATTATACATTTTTTCAACATACTAGGTTTATAGTATTCTTTTACATATTCCAGTGGGGCAGGTAAAAGAGAAATATTACCAAGGTTAGAGGTCTAAGATTTCTCTCTCTCTCTCTCTCACACACACACACACACTCACTATCCAGTAACCAAACCGAGCCTACAAAATGGGAATCTTTTTGTTAAATATTTTGTTAAGTAAGACTCAAAGGTACAAATACATACTACTAATGACTGAGCCTTTTATTTGAAAAGCCATTAGCTAACATATAAAAATGCAATCATATCTCAGCAGTTAAAGAAACCAACAATTAAGTAGATGCCGTTTTAGATATGCTGAGCTACCATTAATCAAACCTCTAGAATTTATTAAGATCTTTTTGCATTATCTTGCTTTCCTTTCCCTGAAAGAAATGACCACTTTCAAGATGGGGACTCAGATTCTGAGAGATTGGGGAACTTGCTGAAAATCTGAATGCTTTTTTTAAGTGGCAGACTTCAGAGTGGAATTCAGATCTATAATAGTGGACACGCCACATACCACTATACTCCAGGACAGCAGAATCAAAGAGCCTTGCCGTGTGTAGCAGATAAAAGAGAAAAGCAAACGTAATGAAGTAAGCATACCTGTCAACACTGGAAAGTGGAAGAGAAGAACGGGGCGAAAGTGGAGCACCCATCAAGTGCAGCCATGGCAGCAGAGTCAGTGTAGTCCCTAATCATTCAGGCCCTTGGGCCTTGCAGTGTATTGACAGTGTCATTGCTACTTACTTTACAAGGGGAAAATGAATGAAAAAGCAACTTTTAAAGGTAGATAAACAAACCATTTTTTTTACTCTATTAAAAACAACACAATATTAGAAAGCCTTGAGAGTAAACCCTGGCCTGAAACCAAGCCAGTATGTGATCCATGAGCAACCAAAGCCATTTTCTGAAACTCAATGAAATAAAGGGAAACTAAGAAATTCGAGCAGACAATCCATGAGTCTTTTCAATAAGTAAATTTAAGAATGAAATCCAGAGTCACCTTGAAGTTGATTCTGTAGTTTCTTTTTCTCAGGGTCATCAGACTCTGCTTCTCCATCACTGTCATTCCTGATGAAAAGAATTGAATACATGCACAAGATCACTCAGTAAACAATGCAACAGTGAAGGAAAGATAACCTGGAGTGTTTAAGCAAGAAAAGACGTTGACATTAAACATTACTTTAAGCGTTTCAAATGATGCTTTTAAGAATATATTAAAACAGGAAGTAGGCAGATAATCAATAGGGAACTATGCATTGGAAATGGACAAAACCAGGGTGAAGTCAGATAGACCTCCATCCTCATGACACACCCATGCATGTATGTACCTACCGGTTTTATGTCCCACACTATTCAGTGAAGGGCTTGGAAAGTTATAAGTAACTACAGAAAAATGCTGGAACCAAACATAACAAGACTCGATGCTAGGAAGAAAAGGCACAACACGCAATTATCTACACTATAACCCTTAGCCTGAGGTCCCCCAACAGATAAAGCCTCCTGGTGAGTATTTTCTGAATGCCAAGAAAAAGGGCCAACCCACTCATGCTTGTTAGTTTTTGCCAACTTGACACAAACCTAGACTACCCAGGAAGGAATCTCACTGAGGAATTGCCTCCACTCCATCACACTGGACTGTGGGCACATGTGTATGGCGCTATCTTGATTACTACTAATTGATGTAGGAGGGCCCAGCCCACTATAGGCAGTGCCTCTGTGGGCAGGTGAGCTTGGGCTATATAAGAAAGATGGCTGAGCAATAAGGGACAACATCCCCATCAGTCACCAGCAAGCAGCGTCCCTCCATTAGTCTGTCAAGCTCCTGCTTCCGTTGGGGACAGACTATACCCTTTACCTCCATTAAACCCTTTCTCCCCATACTGCTTTAGCTCATGGTATTTGGCACAGCAACAGAGAAACAAACTAGAGCAGCACTATTTCACATCTAGGGATTTACATTGAGGAGATAATTTTAAAATCTCACTACAAGGACACACTGAGAAAAAAGAATTTATGTTCAGTTATAGAGATAAGCCTTATGACAGAATATGCTACAGCTTTTGAAAACAATGTTGTAAAAACAATTAATGGAAAAATGTTCCTGATACAATGTTGAGTGATAAAGTGACACAGAGAAGAAAAGTTGGATCTCTGTGAGTTCGAGGCCAGCTTGGTCTAGAAGAGCTAGTTCCAGGACAGGCTCCAAAGCTACAGAGAAACCCTGTCTCAAAACAAAACAAACAAACAAACAAAAGAGAGCTACAAAGAGGATTTAAGAACTTGATAGGACTTGTGCCAGGGTGGGAAAGCCTTGGTTATCTGTAGAGTGGCAGGGTTATGGATGAGTAACTTCATGAGCTGAGTCTGACATCCCAGTCTCCTAGTCAAGATTCTCGTGCTATAAAAACCACTGAAAACCATCTGTGCTTTGTAGATTCCCTTGCAGACAGCCTTTATTCTCATCAGACTTGAAATCCAAGGTGAGGGCTGCTTACATGAAGAACGTATCTTCAGGGAAGACCACTGGTTTGCCCTATGGAAACTGAGGCAGAGGTCTTGCTGTGTATTTGTGAGCCCTAGGAATATTTGGTGGGGGAGGTGGCACAATAAGATCTCCACTTGAACATAAAATCCCACAGGGATGAATTCATTCTATGTCCCCATATGGTATCCTGGGTAGTTTTCTTAATGATGGGAACTCAAGGTTTATTTTCTGTCCTCAAAATTCTGTAAGGTAATCCCTATAAAATATAACCAGCTAAAGTGAGTCCTGCAACTTGTAACCAAGACTATTATTTTTTTAAAGATTTATTATGTTTACAACATTCTGCCTCCATGTATGCCCACACGCCAGAGGAGGGTGCCAGATCTCATTACAGATGGTTGTGAGCCACCAGTGGTTGTTGGGAATTGAACTCATGACCTCTGGAAGAGCAGCCAGTGCTCTTAACCACTGAGCTGTCTCTCCAGGCCCCCCCCCCCCCGCCCCCAAGACTGTTATTCAGCAGGGAAGAAAGACTGGCTTTCCCTTCTCAGGCAGCCACTGCAGAGCAGGTGATTGCAGGTCCTCACTAACACAGCACATGTCCCAGTAGACAGGGACAATCAAAGTCCCTGGTTGGCAGAAATCTGTGAGCTATATGCTCATGATGAATTGTGCACTTCATGTTGGGAACTCCTATACTATGTACAGAGCATAAACTGCTCTTGGTGTGCCACAGAAACTGTTTCCTAGCCATGTCTTAACAAGGAACATACTACTCTGAGCTTATCATTTTCTTCAAACTCTGCCACACAGGTTAAGGCAGTCAACTGCAAATTTTATTCTTCTCCTGTCCTTAAATTTGGCAATGCCTAGTAAAGAGGCAAAATTTCATCATGAGCAAACATGGGAGGGAGCACTGCCTATTGGGCTCCATCCCTCATGACCTTGGGCATCATCCAAGAAACTTGTACCCTGCAGAACATACACTGTGGGCATCATAGGCTCCAGAGCTCACCAGATTCTCAGTGCTTCAAAGCCAGTCAGCCACATCAACCCAGAATGTCATTTTTTTAGTATGTCATCTGGAACCATATTGGCACTCATTCATAGAACCACTGAAAACAAATCAAGCTAGAGTATGTGCTCCCTGCTGAGGAGAGCTGGGAATGCATGCACTAAGTGTGCAGTAAATGCTCTTTATATTTGTGATACCTCATGCATCTAGGAAGACATTAAAAACTGGAGCTCAGCTTTTAAAAACTGTGCTGTTGCTTTCTTCACAATGGCATAGTGCAAATCTACATTTAAAAACTTTGCATAAGTAAAAATTACTGACTATTGGAATTTGTGTTCATTTTGTCCACAGGGTCAGACTTGATTCACAGATCACTTGAACTGACAGTCAGGGAGGTATAAAAAGCAGTAGCACAGACTGGCAAACTTTGGCCTCTGAAAGGCCTGATGTCCTACTTCAGGTTTTGTGGCCATGCGATCCCTGCTGTAACCACTCAACTCTGCTGTTACAGTACAAGAGCTGCCTGAGATGACGGCATATAAACACATGTGCAAGGCTGTGTCTCAATAAAACTTAATGACGAAAACAGCCAACAAGCTCCCTCTGGCCTATGACTCATAAGGAAAATACCTGGCTTAGTCAAAAGAAACCTATTACACAAATAAAGGTTACGAGATATAAAACCTAACACTTGAGAATACATACCCCTTCTCATCAACTGGACTGGACTGTTCCTCTTTCACAGGCTTCTGTGGTTTCTTCTCTTTTTTCTTCAGATATTCCTTCAGTTTTTCTGCTCTATCAAGATATTCGGTACACTTGGCCCTGATACTCTGCTTGGCTTTATCACCTTGTGCTTCATCTGCGAAGGGAATGAGACACTATTTCATTAGCATTTGTTGTGGTATCCAAACACTTAGACCCCAGTGGATGGTGCTGCCTAGGAAGGTTATGGAACATTTAGGAGTGCCTTGCTAGAGGCACTGTGTCACTGGGGTGGACTCTAAGGTTTAGGGTCTAGCTAGAGGCACTGTGTCACTGGGGCGGACTCTAAGGTTTAGGGTCTAGCTCTGCTTTCTGCTGTCTAGTTTCTAATGTGCTGATGGTCTGTGATAGATCAGTTAGCTTCCTGACTCCCAGACTGGCCACACACTCCTGCTGCCACACCTTCCCTGTGATGACAAGCAGGATTCCCTCTGGAACTGTATGTAAAGCAGAATGAAGTCTTTCTTCCCTAACTTGTTTTCTGCCAGGGTATTCTATCAGGGCATCAGAAAAGCAGCTAATAATAGTACTCAACGGAGAAAGGTTCAAACTTAGAGATACTCTTTTAACTAGGAACTTAAAGCATTCCTTACTCATTGTATCCAATGATTATCACCCCTTTTCTGATCCTTCCTGTTCAGGGCTGGAGGCCAACAGTGGGTGTGAATTTAAAACCAAACAAACAAAAAAAATTCAGAGCAAAACGGTAGATATTTTAAGTTAATGTTGTATAATAACAAAGTATTTAACAGTCTATACATTTCAAATTCTTCCCTTAACAGTTTTCAGATAACTAAAAGCTGTTTGTCTTATATAGAACCAATCACAAGAGAGATGACACACAACTCGGAATGTAGATTACTAAAGGCTGGGAAGGCAGAGTTAGAAAACCAGAAGCTGATTTGCTCTCTGTTCACTGCACACATATGTTGATTAAATAAAATTAATACAAGTGAATAAAAATTTTAAGATATAAAAGATAATCAGAAGTAAAGCAGTAATAACCCCATTAACATCTTTGTTTGCTTTATTTCAAAGTATACAAAGTAACAGAAATCACATACATTCTGTGGACCAACAACATGGTAACTGTATTACATAAAGGCCCCTATCATGGCTATTTTGAAATGTGGACTTGAACAATATAGACAAAGCATAGTATTATCCTCATGTCTCTTCTGTGTTCTAATTCATTTTCAGTTTTTCTTTAGCATAACCCCTCCCCTCCACTTAAATGGGAAAGTTCAAATTAAAACCCAACACACTGAGTGTAAGATTGGTGATGGACCTTACAGGTTTCATGCACTTGTTTCTCAGTGTTGAATCTCCAGTTCCCAGAATAGAGCATTTGTAAGATACGCTTAGTATCTCCCAATCTATTCTTAGGACAAAATCATTTCCAACATATGCTTAGGCAATGATTAAGCTCAAATCATATAATCTATATAGGTTATCTATAAAACAAGGGTTTCTCCACTGAATACACAAAAATATACTGGTGTATGAAGTAGCAGCTATAACAGCTGTCACATGTGTGAGCAGTACTTAAAAGTTAGGAGAAAGGGAACTTTATTTTTATTTGGTGGCCTTAGATCTTTAAATTCTCCTGGCTTTGTATTTTGATTTTTATACATGTAACAATTTTTTCCCTTTCAGTGCACAGGTTAAATAAAATAAAGCATGCCTTACACTTAACGACATGGAGAAAATACTGAACAGCATGCTGGTAGAGCTGAAGAGCTTCCTCATAGTTCCCAGCCTTGTCTTCCTGGGCTGCTTTGCTTGCAAGATCTATTGCTTTCTGTTTGAGGGAGGCAAAAATAATAAACTTAATATGGAAGCATAAATCTTAAGTTTAAAGCAAACAATGCCCCCCACAAACACACATAATGGGGGAGGCAGAGAGATTTAATTAAAAAGGAGTAGTTAGGGAAATTCTCAAAATTAAGTAACTGCTGGACTGGAGACATGGCTCAGAGGTTAAGGGCACTGGCTAGTCTTCTAGGTGACCAGGGTTCAATTCTTAGCACCCACATGTCAGATCACAAATGTCTGTAACTCCAATTTAGAGGATCCGACCTCTTCTGACCTCCGTGGGCACCAGGCACACACAGGTATACAGATGCACATGTAGACAGAACACCCATACACATAAAATAAATTTAAAGCATTTGAAAAAGCATTGTGCTGCTTCCTAAAGCATAAACATTATGCACAGAGATAAAACCCCCATGGAACAATGAGATATCAAGACTCTGAAAAGTTTCCAAAACTATACTGAGCAAAAACATTAAAAAAACAACTAGCGCTGGGCAGTGGCAGTGCATGCTTTTAATCCTAGCACTAAGGAGACAGAGACAGGCAGATCTCTGAGTTCAATGCCAGCTTGGTCCACAGAGCACGTTCTAGGACAGCCAGGGCTACACAGAGAAACCCTGCCATGAAAAACAAACAAACAAAAATAGTGTCACATCAAAGAATATTAAAAGATCATTAAAATAATGTTATAAACATTTCGTAACATGAAAATTATTTATGATGGGCATTTTCTGATGATTTGACAAAGATTCATTTTCTACCTTTTCACATCTATGATGGGAACCACAGTAAAGAAAAGACCTTCCCAGAAATAGAGCCATACAAACACAGCCAAGGAATATTTAAAGTGATGCAGAACCAAGTCAACAATAGGAAAGTAGGCTTTTAAAATGGTATTGTAGCAAGTGGACATCCATGAGGGAACAAAAAAAGGGAATCTTAACTTAAATCCCATTTGTCTTAAAAAGCTAACTCAAAATGAGCAGAGACTTAAACATAAAACTTAAAACAGAAAACACAAAAACAAAAAAACAAGAAAAATTCTTATATTTAACATTAAAAGCAGTGTATAAAATAAAAAGATGTTAACATCGAACATATCAATTTAACAACATTTGTTCTCTAAAAGATTCTAATAAATGATGAGAAGACAATACAGACTGGATGAAATACTGTGAAACATCTGACAAAGAGAAACAGCTACTAGAATGCACAAAGGGATCCTGAAGATATAACAGTTCAAAAAGAATCTTAATGGGTCAGTGAGATGGCTCAGCAAATAAGGGGCCCTGCTTGGTTGATTTGAGAGACCCACACAGTAGAAGAGAACGAACTATTCTTGCAAGCTGTCACAAAATAGCGTTGCATGAGCGTGCACGCACACACACGCATGCAAACACACACACACACACTTAAAAAAATCCAATTAGTTAATGGGGAAACATAATTTCACCAATGAAACTATAAACGTCATACAATCATTAGACATTTGAATGATACAAATTAAAATCACAATGAAAAAGAACAAACATCTATCACAATGGCTAACAGTAAAAACAAACACAACATCAATGCTGGAAGGGATGCTGAGAATGTATAATGGTTTAGAAATTCTGAACAAAGTATTTAACTAATATATAAACAAGCAACTACACTCTTAGACAATTATCCAAAGAAAGGAAGATTTGTGCTCACAAAAAAGTCTGTATATGAATGAATGTTCCACATAGCCTCCAATGGTGTCATGGCTAAACAGTCACATAAAAATACCATGGGCTACTAACAGTCATGTAAAATACCATGTCACAGCTAAACAGTCACATAAAAATACCGTGGACTACTAGGCAGCAATAAAAAGCGATGAACTATTGCTATGTAAGATTTGGATGACTCTTGATTTTTATGTTTACTGCAAAAAGCCAATACTGCTGGGCAGTAGTAGCACACGATTTTAATCCCAGCACTCAGGAGGCAGAGGCAGGCAGATCTCTGTGAGTTCGAGGCCAGCCTGTTCTGTGACAGCTAGTTCCAGGACAGGCTCCAAAACAACACAGAGAAACCCTATCTCAAAAAACCAAAAAAAAAAAAAAAAAAAGGCCAGTGCTACTGGTTCCGTATTAATGACTCCATTTATCTAACAGTCTCAAAATGTCAAAATCTGAGATGGGCAGGAATGACTTCTGCCAGGGAATGCGAGTGAAGGAGAAATGGAGTGTGGACATGAGAGCAGCACAGGATCCCTGCAGAACTGCTCCAAGTGCAACACCTGCTTTTGTGCTGGCCACATGCTCAGTTCAGAGACGAAAACTGTCCTGACAGGAACAGGGCACACAAACGTACACATCAGAGCGGGGAATGAGTAAGAGCTACACAAGGTGTCCACATCAATATCCTGACTGCACTAGTTTACACCATGCAACTAGGGGAAGGGTACACCGAATACTTCACACTTCTTACAACTGCACATCAGGTCAAAATAACACTGACTAAGCTTTGTAATTTAGGAGCTGGAGAAACATGGGGGAGCATTAAAGTCCTCGCTGCTCTTCTAGAGGACCAGCGTACAGTTCCCAGAACCTCCATCCAGAACTCACAACCATCAACCATCTGTAACTTCATTTTCAGGAAATCCAATGCCCTCTTCTAGTCTTCATGGGCATTAATAACAAAAAGCAAGCACAGACACAATACAGGCAATATTCCCATATACATAAAATAAATTCTAATGTAAGATATTTGCAGACATATGAAAATAAAGAACCATGAATTAGTAAAACATTAAAACACCTTCCAGTGGGACTGATGAGATGGCACCATGGGTAAGGGTGCCTACCACCAACACTGATGACTTGAGTTTGATTCCTGGAAACCATACAATAGAAAATGAGAACGAACTCCTCAAAATCGTCTTCTGACCTTTCCTAAGGCACATGTTTGTGCACACACACACACAAGCCATAATAAAAAATCAAAGTAAAATATTCTAATTTGGCTAAATTAGGTAGTAAACTGTATCTAACAGAAATAAGAACAAATGGGGAATGGGAATATATGAATGATACTCTTTAGGCTACACTAAACATAAGAAGATAAATAATATGAAAATGACTCACATGCAGGAATACCATTAGACTCGGAATCATGTGCTGATGTGGGGAAACTCCAGGCATCTCTGCTCTCTGGTTACTCCTGTCATCTCTAACAGCCCCTTCTCTAGGTGTTTGGTTAGTTCTGTCATCTCTAACAACAAGCCCCCTTCTCTAGGTGTTTCCAAGCGCACACAGCAGCTCTGCTCAGGACTCCCTCCGACATCTGAGGCTGACACACCTCCCTCAGAACCTGGTCTGAGCCTCAGTTCTATCTATGCCCTCTCCACATGGAATGTTTTTAAGGACTCAGGGCTGACAATTTTTATGAAGATGATTTCCAAATTTATTCCATTTTGATCATGATGTCCACATCATTCCTACGAATAAAATGTTCCAGGTTGCTATAATTATATACATTTCTTTTTGCTATTATTTCTCTCTTTGCTCTCTCTCTCTCTCTCACTAGATGAAAAGCTTCACAAAGTCAGGGGTTATGTCTTCAATTTTGCGTGCATCAGCATAGGGCTGGCATAAAACCAAGCGACTTCATTACCCCAGGGTCAGTCAGGTCCTAGCCATCAATATAAAGTACAAAGGTCCAGAAGATCTGAGATTGGCTTTTTCTGACTAGATCATGGAGTACCCAACCTTGAAAAGAGCATCTGGACAAAGAAGTTGCAACCCTGTCTGCAAAGGCTGGCTTTTCCTCTGCGCTCAAGAGCCCATCATACCCTCCGATGTTTACTCCACTGGACTGCTCTGCCCAGCCCTTCCTCCCCTGAAGAAAACCATGTGTAAGTTCTGTCTCAGATGAATAGACACAATATTTGATCATAACACACCAGCTTTCTTGGGATCCTAGACTCCTCTCTAGCTGCCGCCTTAACTTCTCTTTACTTCTTTAGCCCCAAGTTAATTTGAGTTTCTTTAGCTCCTATTCCTGAGATGCTGTCTTCTGACTGTGAAAGCTCTTGCTCATCTAACTTCCTCTCTATAGGACACAGCACTAGTAACAAATACCTGAACAGTATCTCCTTTCTTGGTCTTCATTACACCACTAGATACTTTCTGTGCTGTGATTATTTTCCAGTGTCTCTGATACACTATAGAATATACGCTATATTCTTCTCATTCTGTAAATTCTCCAAGATGGGACTCTCTGTGTTCACCCCCTTTATGTCAAACTCCCAGATCCTTATTGCTGGTGTAGTCCCCAAGCACATATATACGAAATGCTCACTTGGCATTTCCATCTGGCTGTCTCAACAAACATTTCAAAATTAGTTCAGAACTCAATCTCTTTTTTCTTCTCTCCTTGCATGCTCGTCTTGTATCTTCAGAACCAATTTATATCCATTCTAATAGTCAGCCCAGAACGTTTGTAGAAAACCCAGACTCCGATTCCTCCTCTCTCACTTTTTAATTTAAGACACAGACTGAACTACTTTCTTTCTTAAAATTTTCTCTGCACCAGCCTTTCTTGGGCATTTAAAATAGGGACCACCCTAATTTGGCCAGTCACCACCTTCCACCACACAGACCTCTGTCTTATAACTGGTCTCCTTTCATTCATACTGGCTACCAGCCAGATGTTACTATATGCAGATCAAAGTTTGATTCTGAAACAAAAGCGTGAAAATGCCTCTCCACTGTTCATCCACGTACAGCAGAATGAGGACCCAATATAAGATGCAGCACACAAACTCCTGGTGACAACCTGTTTTGATTCTTGTTCCTTCCTTGCACACTGAGTTCCTGTCATGCTGGTATAACCCAAACCAAGGCACATGACATACATACAAAGGACCCTATGCCACTGTCTCCATGTAAAACCCCAGCTTCTCAAGGCTTCAGTGCTAGTATGGCCCTCCTGGTGCAACACGCTCCCCAAAAGCAACTGGTCTAGATTCCTACGATTGCCTGTACATGCTCCTAATGATTATACTGTGTTCTGTCAGTTGCTTTCTGCTTTTATAAAAGCATGGGCACACGCGCATACGCGCGCGCGCGCGCGCACACACACACACACACACACACACACAATTGCCCAAATCTTAACAGTTTTATATGGACAACAAATATTTAGGACTGGGTCATCTTTGAGTTTTACTTCACGTTCTTTTACTTGGAGTTTTCTCCATCTCTCTACAGAGTTTTTTTTGTTTTACTTTTTAAAATTATGTATCTGCAGTTTTTTCTGCCTGGAAAGCATTCACCATTCTTCTTCAAAGAGCCAGAATCTTGCAGTGAAAAAACCCCGCATGCTTGTAAGCACACAGACCTGGATTCAAAACTAATCTTAACACTAATTAGCTGTGTCTTTCAGCACACCACAGGATCGAGAAGTTCAAGTTTCTAATCCCGTGAAACTGGAGTAGCATTCAGCTTGAAGAGCTGTTCTGAGGATTCAATGAGATCACATCCAACACTAAGACGACCGGAGCTGGTTCACTTTATCTGAGATCACACCACCTCTCCGTGAAACGTTTTTTATTTGTCCTTGGGAGAGTGAGCTGCACCCTCCCTGGATGCTGACCCACACTAACCTCTAATCCTGTTACTGTTATTTATGGAACCATTTTTTTGTTTTAGTTCTTTGCATCCTGCATTAGGTTGAAAGTGTCTGTCTACAAAGATGTTTTGCTTTGTTCCTTGGGAAAGCTGCTCATTTAGCAGTTCTCCATCTGAAGTTCCTAGTTAGAAAGCTGAAAAGGCTGGTGGAGGAAAGCCGGCCTGAAACCACCACCACCACCACCAGCAGCTCCGCTTTACCACTCACACCTATACTTTCATATTTGTCAGCTTCACTCTGGTTCACTGAAGAACATCTAGCATTCCACAGTCCATTCAAACACAACACACCTAGTTATAGAGTCAAAGTACAAATGCTGAAAAGATGCTAAGTATTACAAAAGAAACCATCTTTTGCCAGGCAATGGTGGTGCACGCCTTTAATCCCAGCACTTGGGAGGTAGAGGCAGGTGGATCTCTGTGAGTTTGAGGCCAGCCTGGTCTACAAGAGCTAGCTCCAGGACAGGCTCCAATGCTACTGAAAAACCCTGTCTCTAAAAACCAAAAAAAGAAAGAAAAAAAAAAGAAAGAAAGAAACCATCTTTAATATCCAAAGGAAAGCCTTTACCAATAAACAATTACATTCACGAAAAACAAAACAGCAAAGACAAAACCAACAACAACAACAACAAAAACCCAAAACCAACCAAACTAAATCCAAACAGCATTTTCTGAATAGGATTACAAAAAAATAGATTTACAAAAACTTGGTAGAAAAGATAAAAACACACATCAACAGTGAACTCAATTCTCAGAAATAAGCCATGACTGCAATTAGAGTTTACTAAAGATAGCAAACATTTTAATAATGTTTTAGGCTGAATTTCCCAATAGGAGCACCAGTCAAGCCTCTCCACCCATTCTTTGTGTGTACTGATCTCTGTTTAAAGGGCCCTCCTTCGGGTGGAATTTCTTCAGAATCAATTATGCTCCGTTAAAAAAAATAAGTTTACATTATCATTGCTACTTACACCAAACACTCAACAAATAACTATTGGCCAAACTACCAAAATATCGTTATTGGAGGGTATTTCGTTCTACTCTTCGACAAATAACTAACCTACTGGGCTAGAAGTCTTGGATACCAAGCCACATTCAACCCCCACTGACAATCCCATGTTGGAAGACAGTGCCACAAACATCTGTCCATGAATGCAATAATCTTTTCCTAACATTAGCTATCTTAGGAAAATTTACATGCAAAACTTTTTTTTTTTCGGTGAAGGCAGGAAAGTGAAGATACAGATTAAAATACTCCCCGGTCTTAATGCAGTCTGGGAGAGCATACATAAAAACATATTCTTAATGAATCCATGGGGGTGGCTCTAACATCAGGTTCTTGGGCTATTTTCGTATTTCTAGTCACCAGAAACCTGGAAGAGCTTTGTTTATCAGCATGAGAAACCAAGACTACCCTATTCGAAACTGTGCAGAGTAGTGCTTTGCCAAAATTATACTTTTCCTTTCTTCCTGGTAGAGAAACTGGAGCTCTTCCTGACTGGAGAGATCTGCCCAGTTCGGCCCAACTCTGCTGGTTCGTTTTCCAATTGTCACCAGCAATTCAAGAGTCCCCCAGACAGAAGATGGCAGGGCCAGCCGTTTGGGAATCAGGGTCTGCGCGGCCCCGCCTGCCTGGGCCCGGGACAGGGGCGCGGCCGTTCTTCGCTCCCCGCCCCCACCCTTCCCCGCACCGCCCCCGGCCCCGGCTCTTTAGAGAGGCTGAGGAGGGCGAGGTACCTGGAGGTTGGTGTTCGTGGACGCCATGGTGGAGCTCCGAGGCGGGTCCCTGCGGAGGAGCGCGGGCCGAGGACCACCGGCAGCAGTACCGTCGAGTCGCGCTCGGGTGACAGTCGCACTCCTCCGGATGTGGTGGCTCTGAGACCCCGAGCAGCAGCCTCGGTTCTGGAGCTGTAAATCTACGACGAACTCCACCAGCCACCCGACCCTCCCCACAGAACTTCCGCAATCCCGAGCCCCTTTGGGCTCTGGTCCCGCCTCCCGACCGGCACTTCCGCTTCGTCATCCGCACGCGCGCTAACTAGTCACCCAGGATGCATCTCGCCACAGATGAACTCGCGCGAGATAAGAACAGGAAGTCAAGATGCCAATCCGGGCCTGGCGGAAGTCAGGCTGAACGCCAGCTCTCGGCGAGTTCAGTTCTGAAGGGTGGGGCGGTTTGCAGTGTTAGGGTAATGCAGTCATGGGTGTGTGAAACTTCTTTTAAATTGTCTTTTCCCTAGACGTTTTTATTCGTC